>JAQGBX010006982.1:0-11890 GCA_034698745.1 Megaphyllum sjaelandicum | reverse complement strand
AGAAAAATACTATTGTTTTCTATTGTCCATGTTCCAAATACCAATAGAAAACAATAGGATTTTTCTATTGTTTTTTTTACCAGGGAATGGCGAAAAAATGACGTAAGTTTTTGGTCATTATTTAAAAATGACGTCAAATCGAATAAAAAAAGTGACGTCATTTTTTGGTCAGTTTTTCTTCAAAAAATGACCCCTCAAAAATACATCAGAAATTGACGTCATTTTTTTTAACATTTCCTTCTAAAAAAAAGTTTTTTTTTGGTCATTATTTAAAAATGACGTCAAATCTAAAAAGTGACGTCATTTTTTGGTCAGTTTTTCGCCAAAAAATGACCCCTCAGAAATACATCAGAAATTGACGTCATTTTTTTGAACATTTCCTTATTAAAAAAAGTCGGTTTTTTGAGATTTTCTAGAAAAAATGACCACTGAAAAACATGTCAGAAAACTAGTACGTCATTTTTTGGTCGTTATTTAAATAACTAGGGAAAATGACCACTGAAAAACTCGTCGGACAACGACTCCATTTTTCGGTCATTATCTTTTTTTGGAAAAATGACCACTCAAAAACGCGTCAGAAAACTACATCATTTTTTGGTCATTATTTCTAGGGAAAATGACCACTGAAAAACACGTCAGACAACGACTCCATTTTTCGGTCATTATTTCTTGGAGAAATGACCATTGAAAAAACACGCCAGACAACGACTTCATTTTTCGGTCATTTATCTTTTTTTGGAAAAATCACCACTCAAAAACGCGTCAGAAAACATCATTTTTTTGGTAATTATTTCTAGGGAAAATGACCACTGAAAAACGCGTCAGAAAACTACATCATTTTTCGGTCATTATTTCTTGGAAAAATGACCACTCAACAACGCGTCAGAAATCGACGTCATTATTAGGTCATTATTTCTGGGGAAAATGACCACTGAAAAACATGTCAGAAAACTACGTCATTTTTTGGTCGTTATTTGAATAACTAGGGAAAATGACCACTGAAAAACATTTCAGACAACGACTTCATTTTTCGGTCATTATTTCTTGGAAAAATGACCACTCAAAAACGCGTCAGAAAACCACATCAGTTTTTGGTCATTATTTCTAGGGAAAATGACCACTGAAAAACACGTCAGACAACGACTACATTTTTCGGTCATTATTTCTTGGAAAAATGACCTCTCAACAACGCGTTAAAAAACGACGTCATTATTTGGTCATTATATATAATGACGTCGTTTCCTGATGAAATGACACATTTTTTAAAAGAAAATATGGACGATTTTAAAGGAGCTATTCGTTCTTATTTTCTAGTTTAATTTGGTTAATTTCTATTGTATAGCTTGAGTACCTCTAGAGCAGATGCAATTTTACTCACATTCGCACTTGACCCCCTGATGGATGACCCCGTAGAGAAGCGAGCCGCAATGGTCGCAAAAGGTGGGGCTGCTGTACGTGTGCACCTTGAATTTGTGTTTGGTGCGGAAGTCCTGGAAAAAATAAAACAAGAATAAAACGCCGTGAAAACCTTGGAAAAGTCGGAAAAAGTTGAAAATTTTTGGAAAAGTCGGGGATCAAGAATGATTTATTTTGAAAAAAAAGTCGGGCAAGTCAACGTAATCGTATTGTAATAATATGCCGAATTTCCCACAATTTCAGAGGACGAAACTGCGAAATTTTCAACAATATCGGGGGACGAATCCTGCGAAATTTGCAACAATTTCGGAGGAGAAATCCGCGAAATTTGCAACAATTTCGGAGGACAAATCCGCGAAATTTTCCAACAATTTGGACAAATTCAAAAGTAAGAACAATTTTGCGAGATTTCCAACAATGTCAAAGGTCAAAAGTGTGACATTTTCCAACAATTTCGGAGGACAAATCCGCGAAATTTCCATAAAATTTCGGAGGACGAATCCGCTAAATTTCCAACAATTTCGGAGGACAAATCCGGGAAATTTCCAACAATTTTAAAGAAAAAATTTCAAAAGTAAAAAAAATCGCGAGATTTCCAACAATATGTCAGAGGTCAAATCTGCGATATTTTCCAACAATTTCGGAGGACAAATCCGCGAAATTTCCAACAATTTCGGAGGACAAATCCGCGAAATTTTCCAATAATTTGGACAAATTCAAAAAGTAACAAAAATTTGGCGAGATTTCCAACAATGTCAAAGGTCAAATCTGCGACATTTTCCAACAATTTCGGAGGACGAATCCAATTTCGGAGGACAAATCCGGTAAATTTCCAACAATTTTAAAGAAAAAATTTCAAACTTCAAAAGTAAAAAAAAATGGCGAGATTTCCAACAATGTCAGAGGTCAAATCTGCGATATTTTCCAAAATTTTCGGAGGACGAATCCGCGAAATTTTCCGAACAAATTTCAAATTTGTGCGAGATTTCCAAACTTTTCTAGCACGAATGGACAAAATTGTTAACTTTTCTCCAAGAGTACAGATTCGTACAATTATCCTTGCAACAGTTTTTTTTCAAGGAGAAATTCGTGAAATTTTCAACAGAGAATTTTCAACATGAAATTGGCAAAGTTTATTATCAATCTAATTTAAGAGTATAAAAATGTTCAAAATTTACGAGTTTACAAATTTCTAAAATTTCAAAACACAGATCCCTAAAATTTTCAAAACACTTTCCGATCACAAAATTGCCAAAATTCTCAACCTTTTATAAGATCGAGTATAGAACTTTTCGAATAAAAATTCCGAGTACAAATTTGCCTATTATGTCATTAATTTTGTCGTTGGTCGGGGAAATTTGTTTCGAATAATAATAGCAGCCGCTAGGGGATTTTGATAGCCGTAGAGTGGCACCCGCTGTCGTTTCCAGCGAGTGTCATTCTGCGGCTATCCGTCCACTTAAATTCTATACAGGGTGGTCCACTTATCATGATTCGTTCGATATCTTTTAAAATAAATAGTTAATCGTAAAAATTATGATAATGAAAAATAATAATATCAACATGCCTTTTAATTTACGTGAAAAGGAAAGGCCCCCCTGGTCTCCCTATGGGGGATCCGGGGGGTCCCTTTAGAATTTCCAATGGGACTTCCCCATTTTGTTTTGGAAATTAGGAATCTGCGTTTAAAACAAAATAAGTTTTGTCTAAAAGAATTTTTTTGGATCATCTTAGATGTGGCTTTAATCGATGTCCGAAATCGTGTAATATGCCATTCACTTTTTTGTTGAAAAAACTGAATGGCGTATTACACGATTTTGGACATTGATTACAGCAACATCTAAGATAATGCTAAAAAAAATACCTACTTTAGACAAAACTTATTGTGTTTTAAGTAAAAAATTGGGGCTTCTTATTTAAAATTACAAAGGGATTCCCGGATCCCCCATAGGGGGACCCTTCATTCTTGCATAATTTAAAAGCACAAGTTTGATATTATTAATCTTGATAAAAGATTTTCTGGCATCATCTTAGATGTTGCGGTATAATCGATGTCCGAAATCGTGTAATATATGCCATTCACTTTTTTCAGCAGGTAGCGCGCTACCTGTTGAAAAAAGTGAATGGCGTATTACACGATTTCGGACATCGATTAAAGTAACATCTAATTAGGATTATACCAAAAAAAATCTTTTAGACAAAACTTATTTTGTTTTAAGCGCAGATTCATAATTTGCAAAAAAAAATGGGTGGTCCAATTGAAAAATTCTGAAGGGATCCCCCATGTGGGGACCGGGGGGCCCTTTCATTTTCACGTAAATTAAAAGGCAAGTTGATATTATTATTTTTCAGTATTATAATTTTTAAGATTTACTATGTATTTTAAAAGATATTGAACGAATCATGATAAATGGCCCGCCCTGTATATAGAAATTTTCGAATAAAAATTCCGAGTACAAATTGGCCTATATGTCATTAATTTTGTTGTTGGTCGGGGAAATTTGTTTAGAATAATAGTATCAGCCGCTAGGGGGTTTTGATAGCCGCAGAGTGGCACCCGCTGTCGTTTCCAGTGAGTGTCATTCTGCGGCTATCCGATCCGCCCCCTTTAATATTATAATTAACTGTTAATTTAATTAAGCCGTTTTAATGAGAATCCGATATTGCGGGAAGGAATTATAGTCGAGCTTGACCAGAGCTTTAAGTGGTTACTCACATCCGAATCCGGTCCCTTGTCCGCTCCCGGACATTTGAATGTGACGTACTCATGGCAACGCTTGTGGACGACGAAACTGCAGACTGTTGTTGTTTAATCCGCGCAAAAATCATTAAATTAATTTCATTAATTAATGATCTGGAGACAATGAAATTGAGATAAGAGGAAAGGGAAAGGGGGAATCTTTGACGAAATGGATCCACTTTTATACCCCTCAGGGGCTCGGGGGGAAAGACGAGAGAAAGCGAAAGTAAAGGGAAATTAAATTAAAATTAAATAGTTCAAATATATAGTTTTAGGGGGGGGGAAAGTGTACTTTTTTTAGAAATTGTGTTTTAATAGAAATTTTGTTTTTTTAAAAAGGTTATTTTTTATACAAAAAGTAAGACAAAAAGTTAAGAAAAAAAAGTATTCCTTAAATTCCTTGAGTATATTTTAAACGTTTAAAATACGTTTAAAAAAAATTAAAAAATGGAATTTTTTTGTTTAATATTAAAAACACATTTTTTTAAAAAAGGACAGTTTTTCTCTTCTCAAAATCAAAACGTTTAAAGGAAAAAAAAACAATAAATTTTTCAATAAAAATATTTTTTTTTTAAAAAAAAGAAAATTTCTATAAAAGCACATTTTCAAAAAACGAACAGTTTTCCCCCCACAAAATTGGAATTTAAGGAATTAAGGAATTAAAAAAAATTCTATAAAAAATGAGAAGTTTTGAGAAGGAAAAACTGTGTTTTTATAGAAATTTTCTTTTTTTTAAAAAAGTTATTTTACAGTACTTTTTTTATTTGGAACTGCCCTTATTTTCTAAAAAAGTCTTTTTTAAAACATTTTAAACGTGTTCCTGAAGGGGTAAAACTGCCCTTTTTCATCTTAAAAAAAGTGTTTTTATACAAAAGTTTCTTGATTTTTAAATTTAAATGTTTTTTTAAGAAGGAAAAATATCCTTGTTTAAAAAACGTCTATTCTTGGGGGAAAACTTTAAAAAAAAACGGGTTCTTTTTTAAAAAAAAAAATGTGCTTTTTATAAAACAATTTCTTCTTCTTTAAAAAAATTAAAAACACTTTTTTTTGGAATTAAATTTTTCATAAAAAAATGGGTTTTTATCACAAAACTTTTTTCTTTCTATAAAAAAATATGCGGTGTTTTATCGCAAATAAAATGAAAAAAAAAATGCACCTTTGTCCACCCCATAAAATGCGTCTTCGCCGCAAAATTGCAATCAATATACAGGGTTGCCAGTTTTTTTTATAGATTGGTCTTTGCCTGACTTTGCCTGACCATTATGGCAATTTCTCCTGACTTTTCCTGACTTCTAAAAACATTTTCTTGACCATATTTCAATAAATTGACAAAATTTTAATTATTTTTAAAAGATGTACAAAGGCTAGCGCAATTTCGGTTTCTTGTACAAATGTTGAATTTGTTCATCGATAGATGCTTCTTCCAACTGAGACCTCTTTTTTTCAGTTTCAAGACTTTATATCGTCAATGGTATGGAGCCTTATTTTTTTTCCTGACCAAATTGCTAATTTTCCCGACTTAATTTCTAGCAAAAAAGGCTATTTTTCCTGACTTTTCCTGACATTATTTTTCTTGCCTGACTTTGCAGACTGTCTATTGTACCCGGGTGTTGTACGGTAGTTACGAGGTTTCCCCACTTCAATGGTATTAAGCTGTCGTTTGATTCCGCCAGACGTCGCCTCGTTTCTTTTTTTAGTTCATCGACACTTTGACTTTGAAAGGCGCTCCAAGGTCGTCGGCTCAACGCCACGAGGAACACGAGGAGCGAGCGGGAAACGAGACAACAGCAAAAGCAAAAGCAACAGCCTTTTTTCTCTTCTCCAAACTCCCTTCAAATGCAATAAAAAAAAAAGAGAGACTCCCCGCCAGAGGGAGACACCAACAATGCGACGTGACTGGGGTACTTTGGTACGGTGCATGCTTCAACCCGTGCTTTTTTCCGGTTCCAACACGAGGTATATTAAAACGCCAATGGCAGCCAGCGTCACCTCCGAATCCTCCATTTTTATACCTTTTCCCCATCTTGTTTTTTTTTTTTGGTCGGTCGATTGCGACACGAGAAACATCCGCTTTTTATTTTTTAACGTGTATTTATTTATTCCCATTTACCAGACTGCGAATATTTAAGCGTCACGATTTCAGACGCTGCTTTGCTGCCTGCATGTTACGAAACTCGATTCCTGCGCGGACGGGTCTCTCTCTCTCCGTATGCTAAAGGCCAGAAACACAACAAAACTTTTAAATTATGAATGATAATTTTTTTACCACTAGCGCCAACCAGCGGGCAAACCATCGGTAATTTAAATGCATTACCAATATTTTCCCGCTGGTTGGCGCTGGTGGCAAAAAAAAGTAACATTCTTTCCTAGAAGTTTTGTTGTGTTCTTACCCTATGACTATGAAATATACGAAGTACGATTACTAAAGCTTCTGGCTGGGTACCCCGAATAAAATGATGTCGAGAGTTGAATTGTCAGTAAAAATGATAATCGAAATTGTTAAATAAAAAATGTAAAAACGCGGTTATTTGAAAACTTGAGAACTAGCGCTTTTGGCAGCCCGGTAGACACGTGCGCGAAAGGAATGCGATCGTTGGCGTTGTGGATTTTACACGAACGACTTCGTGACTGCCCAAAGTACGTTTTCTGAACCTTCTGTCTCAGTCCCCCAAAATATAATTTATAATTGCACGATGATCGTATTAAATATACTGTATTGAAAATGTGAGAAAATTGGTTGAAATAAGAGAATGTGCGAGACGTCCCTGTCAATCGAGACACCTCTAAATCTTGTTCCCAACAACTTTTGGTCAAAGGCCAACGACAAATAATGTTTCTGTTTCTAGTTCTAATGAACTTCTGAGTATACTAGATGGAAATTGGTATCGGGCCGAAACGGAATAAACCGTATATAGGCAAGGGGATTAAGCACACGTTTAAGAAGGGTGAAATATGTCTCAGATAAGTGCAAAGGTTAAAAAAGGCATGTTTACTGTGAGTCTAGCGCTGTAACTAAGTAAAAATTTTAATACAGTACATAGCAGATGTTTCACAGCTAATTTCGAAATAAAATCCCCTTTAATGGTGGGGCCACACCGAAGCAAACAACAAACAAAAAAAACCACAAACATACGGAGCCACGTGGCCGAAGATTAGGCCTATCTATTTTTTGTTTTGTGTACGTAAGGACGCCCGTATGTAGCTTGCTTTATAACAGTGTTTGCGTTTGCTAAGAAATTTCTAGCAAACGGCAAACATTGTGACGGAAAAAAAAAACACCGACGGTGACATGCGTCAAATTTAGCGTTAAAATTAAGTAATAATTAATTCACTGGTCGTCCTTCTTCATGAAACTTGTCATTTGGTCGATAAAATTTTAAACAGAAGTCGTGTGCTCGCGTTTATGCGATCGTCTGCGAAATTTTTTTAAAAATGGCGGTGTGGCATCGTAAAGTTTTGAAAATTGATTTATGGAAACCAGAATATTTTGACTATAGTGACTTGTGGTTTTCGGTTTTTCGTTGGTGGATACGCGATTTTCAGTTATAGAAGACAAGAAGTTCCATCAAACTATTTTCTAATATTAAGGGGGAGTCCGAATGTGCGATTTGAACCGAGTCCCACACCACGTGGTTCGTTCCAAAAATCGCTGTCTATACCTACAGCGATGGAGATAAAATAAAAAAAAAACTTTCACTCACCTCGGCAACCGGACCCTTCTCTAGCTCATTCAAAAAGAACGTCCTCACTGTGTAAAGTAAATTTTTAAGTCTTTCCGAACTGGAGGTATGCCGTATACTGACTTTTGCAATTTATACTATAGGTATTATTTTGCGCTCGATCCCTTTTCCTTGGGAACTGATTTTATATTTTTGGCATTTTTTTATCGAGTGGACGGTCCGAGTTGGTCATACCCCGCTTCTTCGATCCCCTACATCGAGTAATTTAGTTGGTCCACTCTTCTCGCATTCTCGGAATTTCCTAATTCAGTTTATTTCAAGTTTTTTCAAGATGCGATAGGGGCCATTCTAGATTAGCACGTCCGCCAAATTTGCCCAAAAACTAAAGCGGTTGGAGCCTTCCCCGTACAACCTGTCCCCACGTTGCTTCAATTCGCCGTCCGAACTTTCGAAAACAAAAATTCCGATGTTTTCCTGGACAACTGGACATCCGCGATGATCTTAATCCCTCCACCTGTAAACTTTTTAATATGGCAGGCTTTTGGAATGGCCGCAATTTAGCACCCATTGGGAAGCAAAGAACCAATTGACACTTTTGCTTTTTTTTTTTTTTTTTAAAAAAAGGCCTCAGTCTTTATTTATCTTTTATTAAATTTGTAACTTTTGAGGTAGAATTTTTAAACAATGTTACGGTCGGGAAGCGAGGAGGAGGGGGAGGGGGGTTCTTTACGAAGGTGCAGTGTCCCAAAAATGTTTGGGAAACGTTGTCTTGATCCAAATGTGTTTGGGAAACGTTGTGTTGATCGACAAACGTTTTGGAAACATCGTATCGATGTAAAAATGTATTGAAATTATAGTTCGTTGTCAACTGGATTAATTTCGAACGAAATCCTGGAATATTTCGATAAATTCGGTACAATGGATATTTGTGTACACCCTGTATAAGGTCTCGACCATTTACGAAATATGGCCTAAAACCTTTCGGACAACTCTTAGAATGTCGCGATTTTGGAGCACTCCTTGTAATGTTGATACCTTTTAAATATTTTTCTTTGCTAAACCTGTCCATTCCTTTTCAGCAATTGTGCGTTATATGGAACATTTGATTCATTTTAATTTTTTATAATTTACCACAAAAAAAACCGCTATTTTGTTTAACTGCCATGGCACATTGTTTAACTCAAATGGCAAATTACAGGTGAAAAACGTGTTCGCATTTTAGCGACAACGCTAAAATTATCGACTAGGCTTGCCCGGATAATGTCTATAGATAATTTTAGCATTGGCGCGAAAGTGAAATTGTTTTTCTCCTGTAATTTGCCATTTGAGTTAAACAACCCAGAACACGACCCAAAAAGGGGCCAATCTAAATTAGCACGTCCGCGAAATTTGCCCAACAACTGGAGCGGTGGTTCGCTCGAACTATTTTTAACCCCTTTCTCCTCAAGATGTTGAGCCCGTTGAGCTGCTAATCATGACCGATTAAATGGCTAGACTAATTGCGCCCTTGAGCTTTCTTTGATAAGGGGAACTGTTTTGCAAAGGTCAACAAACTTTGTGATTTTGCGATTGATTCGGACAGTGTGTCACGCGCAGTAGGTATGCTTTCATTCCTGCCTATTATTTAGGAATTCGAAGACCCTTTATGAAGATCATTCATAAAGGCGTCCTGTATTTTTTAATGATGATGATGGCCAAAATTGACCAGAAATCACGCTTAATCACGGAATTTGTCATTTAAAAAGCGAATTTAGGGTTCCCGGACATTTTTTCCTCAACAATGCCCCAATTTAAGATTAAAAATTATCCTGATCTAGATGACATCTTTGCCATTGGGAGAAGATATCCTGGAGAAGAATGTAACAGGAAATGAATACATGTACTTTAATGTCCAACATTTGTTGTTGGAAACTTGAAATTGTTTGAAATTTTCATCGAAAAATTCGAGAACATTTTCGATGATGTTTTTTGAGAAATTGGGTGGAATTTTATTTAAATTCTGTTGTGTTTTCTGTTTTAGTCTTCTCATTTTGGCTGAAAATAGATTTAAAACGAGATTTTTAATGGAAAAGCTTCCGAAAATGCGAAATCAAACGTCGATAGAACGTTCGCAAAATACAACGCTAAAACCCTCTTGACCACTTAAGTTAATATTTTGGCCAATTGGTGGCGCGACGTGTCAAAGTATGCTCGGTTCAATAGTGGTTAATCCTCTCCATTTGGTTGACTAAAGATGTTGCCAACCAAAAATGTCTTCACACCATAAGGAGGCATTCAAAAAGGACGTCCTCATGTTGGGGTAGGGGTTGGGGAATAGGTTGAGTCGCGGACACAATGTAGACAGGGGAAAGGAGGGGGTAATATATGACCAACTCGGACGTCCGCTTGAAAAAAAATGTTATTTTATGTATACATAAAATTCAAATCGCGTCCATTTTTTTTGTCTGTGTGTCTGGGGTCAATTCGCTAAGGAAGCTTAAATCGTCTGACGCGTAGAGGGGACATGCATTTCGAATCGCCCCTGATGACTCAGCACTGCGCTGAATACGTTAAATACGTGCGTGCGGAAGTCCAAGGGCCATAATTTAAACTGTCAGAACATTTCCCCCGGCAAGGTCTGGTTTTTTCGCTACTACAGGTATACATAGCGTCATCTGTTATTCAAAAAACGGGTGGCGGAGATAACGGCAAAACGCGATCGCTTCATTCTATCGTCATGCAAGTACAGCCCGGGCATAGCCGGGTAGACCAGCTAGAAGCCTATACTGTTTCAACATAGCCCCTGGATGTGCCCAAAATATCCTATTTTGAAGAAAAAAAGTAAGGTTTTCGAATACAGATTTCAGTCTGACAGATTTGCAAAACTTTCATCAGATTCCGAGGACTAATTGGAAAAATTTTATATTTGTCAACGTTTATTTTTCAAATAAAGTAAATTTTGAAAATTTGTGATAAACACGGATACGTTCCATTTATACGGAAATTGTTCCATATAAATTACTTTCAATCTTTCCATTTTTTTATAATTTACGACAAAAAAATACAAAAACTCCTACAAAATAACAGGATATTGTCTGTTAGTGGTTGTCTCCCACTTTCCACTCAAAAATGACACAGGCGTCACAACAAAACTTGACGTTTAGGTGACGTCAGCTGGAAAATTTAATTGATGTAGAGAGAACTTGTAATTATGGATGGTGAAGGTAATAAAAACGACCAAAATTGAAGCAAAGATTTATATAATAATAATATGAATAATGTTTATTCAAACAGGAAAAGGAATATACAGGTTTAACAAAGAAAAACTTTTACATCCCACGTACTACAGTATAAGTTAAAAGATCGAAGCCGCCATGAGCTTATTCCAGATGTTCCTTATTAGTGTATATCAAGAATGATTTGAGATATCATGCGATGTATTCAGTTGACCATTTTGGGCGAATCCTCCTCATCTTCTCGAATGCTGTTGCTAGCTGGTCCGTTTTTGCACTTCGCTGCAGTCTTTGTTGCTCGTTGCACATTCCTCAGCAGTGTTCCTCCTCAGAAGCGCCAGTGACAGTTGCGACTCGGGAGTGTCCAATCTCGTCTCTGTACTCCCATCTTCACCATCATCTTTATAAAGCGAACTGTCTTTAGAAAGAAATCTATAATTCCTAAAGAAATTTAATTTTCCGGAGAAAAATTGGTCAGGAGAATTTGTTTTAAAATCCGGGTATCGACTATGCCAAATAAGTTTTCACTGTAATGTTTATGCCGAAGAATATATTGGTTGTTTTCCAAGTAAGGGTGACCGTAAAACGAAGTCCCGAGTTCACTGAACATGTGTATAGTACAAAAAAAAATAAAGAACCGAGCTGTTGGGAGTGACCACGATTACGTCAACATGTGAGAAATTTATCTAATTAATTTTTATTTCAGAAAATCGATTTAGAATTTTATTTGTAACGAAATTATATTAAAGGGTGACCACGAAAGTACTTCCGTGAATTCCTCCAAATTTTGTCACCCCAGGGTCTGTTAGTTTTTTATTGACGTTAGTGTACTAACAGACAAT
>JAQGBX010006981.1:0-11891 GCA_034698745.1 Megaphyllum sjaelandicum | reverse complement strand
TTTTGTCAAAGCCAAATCCCTTATTTTTTTAGTTGAAATAGCTGGACTACTGCTAAGATCAGGCCTCAAACGAGGTAGGCTCAGGTAGCCTATGATGTATTTAATTTTTTTTTCTCCCAAGGTTGAGGCCTGCGCCAGCCAAAAAAACGCAGGAGCCTCGTCATATAACAGAGGTTTCATATTATAGAGGATCATAAAATCGAGTTTTTACTGTATCAGGGAAGATCCTGGTGAATTACGTTCCACTCATTTTGGGGAAAATAACTATAGCTACCACGACTAATTTCTTCAGCTGTAAATTGATGCTGCCATTATGGTAACATGACAGTCATGCCAAGGGTAAGAGCAAGATGAATGCTTATTGCAGACGCTTAATTACCACTAACTACTTCTTGGTAAAAATCATCTGGAGAACTGAGTCTGTTCGTATTAATAATATCATTTTACTCCAACTTTGTACCTATTTCTAGCTACCATTTAATTTTTAAGGTTTTCGTTTACGTGCGACCCGGCAGAAGTCGCTGTATGCCAAGTACATGTAGGCCTACGGTGATTTTAAGATCACTCAGAATTAAATTGGCCACAATTAAAAAAATCAACTTTTTTTTAATAATGACGATTGGAGCTCCATAGTCCTCTACAGTCTACACGAATGTAATGCTATATTGTCCATGGTATAGGCAGGTGTTCAATCTTCGGAATAGCATTGCGCAAAATGTTAGGCGTGTTCTCATGCTGTATAGGCTATACACGCAATGTTGAGCTGTTTAAACACAGGATAATGATGTCTTTATTTACCGACTAAATGAACACTTGTGGTGTAGAAGGCTTTAGGAATACATTTCAAGGGGTGATTATGCGAACGAACATGGCATGCCACAGAACAAATGTTATTTAATAAAATGCATGTATTCTTTTATTTTCACGACGACTCACGTATTTCGTATAATACATTGTTTTGGGACAAATTTCCTGTTTCCAACGAATTCGTTGGATTCATAAATAGGAAATGAAAATCTTAAATGGTGTAAGTTTATTTATTGATGTTAATTTTTTTTTATATTCAGTCAGTTCAAACAATCAATAAATAAAGTTAACATACAGTAAAACCTGTTAAAAGTGACCACCAAAAAAATGCTATGTTGGTCACTGTACACTGAATTAAATTGAAATAATGAACATGTACACTGCACTCATACATGTAGACTGTAATACACGTAGTAAAAAACCACAAAATCAAAAAGAGCAGAAAAGTGCAATGTAGAAATTGCAAAAAAGACAACACACACTGGTCACTGTACACAATAGACAGCTGGTCACTTCGCTCTATATACAGAGAATTGTTATGGAAATGTACACTAGAAAAAACAATCCACTAAAAAGTGGTCGACATAAACAGGTGATCACCATTCAAAGGTGGTCACTTTTTCCAGGTTTTACTGTAATATGAAAAAAATAAGTTAAAATTATTTTAAAAAGTTTAGTTTTAAATTTTTTTCAAGAAAGGAGCATTTTTAACAACCCACATAATTTCCGACACATGTTTCGACATTTTCCCTGCAGTATATGTAGTGGAGAAATTCATGGTTCATTAAAACGCAGAGTGGGAATATTTATCAAGCATTTAAAAAATTGAAAAATCTGGAAAATAAAATGAGCGTGAATTTGTGGATATGTTTAATATGCAGAACGTCAAAATAGGAAACCGAATTGACCTATATTCTGTTTGTTCTGTTAAGTTTCTTGAGATGGCGAAGGCCTTGTCACCTTGCTCCTCAATGATAATTTTACTGTAGGAGAAATTTCTTCCAGAAAAGTTAATGACACGTTAGTCGATTCGGGTTAAATAGAGCAATTAATCTTATAATTTGTTGGTTGACATATTCCTGACACATTGTAAATTGGAGAAAAAAAATATATATTTCAAACTGAAGTTTCAAATTTTGACAAAATTTTTCCTAACGTAGCCAAATCAAAAACTCGATGATTTCTTCTGTCAGTATTAATCGTTAGGAACTGCTTGCGTCATTTTGAGTTATTTTATATTAACCACCTTTCTACCATTTATTGAAGAATTTATTGGATTATTTTGTTTGCCCACTTATGGCGATTTTTCATGATTCTTTGCATGTCTTCAAGTGGTTGGGAAATGATGAGAATTAAGTTGTAAGACTTATTATACCTTTTTTAATTTGTATTATTATTTATTTATTTAGAAATAAAAAAATTGGTTGAGGTATACCAAGTCTTACAACTTAAATTTGCCTTTTTCATGAGTCATTTTAACTCGTTATTCGCAAAACTGAGGTACATGTAGTCAAAATGTTCAAGTACACATGCAGGTCCGAATTAACTGTATAAACATGGCTGAGAGCCTGAGACCACGACAAACGTGAATCACACGGAAGAGTAGTGTTTATACAGTTCTTCAACAATAAAACCTAATTAATGATTTGCAATGCCCACTCATCTCACTTGTGTGCGTACTCCCTCAGTAATGATCGGCTAATTATATACACTTTAACAAATGTTGTTTCAACTCCAAGTGTTTTAATTTCTTGCGCAGAGCTCTTGCTGCTCAGTTTTATTGGCTTTTGGGTTTTGTGAGAATGTGAGTTTACCATATCCGTTTTAGTTGCCTGTCTACCCTAAAAACCTCAACTCATGCACTCACCATAACAGCTGTATTAATTCGTAAGGCGATGTACATCATTACTTGTATGAGCAAGGATACCGGTACCAAGGCTAGTCCACTTGTGGTTTAATTCAGCGCATCATGTCCCCAAATTGGGTTGAAAAAATCGGGTTATTGCACGTTGGTTCACCCACTTTTGGAGTGTTGTCCTGCTTGCTGGTTTCTGCAGAATATTGATTTGAAGATCGAGCAATTTGCCTCATTAGGCTACTCATTGTCAGCTTTGAAAATAGCAGGTCTTCCCAGGTTCCCGCCCTGGAGAATTCGATTGTCAGGTCAATTTAACGACTCCCATTATCCTAAACCAAAAAGTGCTTTCTTTATGTGGAACCTTGAAAGATGATTTCTGGAAGGTTGTTTCTTTGCTTCCTTCTTCCGTTGAGCAGCTATGTTTAAATTGACTGTCAGAGCTAGGTTCCGCAGTGTCTTGATTTACATGGCCTTAAGCTTCGTCTTCCTCCTTTCAATGATTTGATAATGAAGGACTTTATTTAATAAAACCGAAAGCTTCGAGTTTTTTTTTATATAATTATGGTCTTCAAAAAACAAGTACTGTACTTGAATTTTAATTCTACGGACGATGAAATGTTATGTTACAAATATTGCCCGTATACAGATAAAGTAAAACCTGTTAAGAGTGATCACCAAAAAAAAAATGTTATGTTGGTCACTGTACACAGGTGGTCACTATACAAAGAATGCCTGAATTAAATTAAAATAAGGAACATGTACACTGCATGCACTTATACATGTACATGTTGACTGTTATACACGTAGAAAAAACCACAAAACCAATAAAGTACAGAATCAGAGAGAGAGAGAGAGAGAGGCGGAAACAGTATCGAGGAGCTAGCCTCGCTAACTGGTTTTGGTAAATATTTTAATATTTTTATAAATGGGTAGATGAGAGCTGAATAAAAACAAAAAATAAATAAGTAAATAAATAAAAAATGAAAGAAAAAAGAAAAAAAAACATGAAGAAAAGTGTATTGTATCAACGTTTGTTTATTATCCTTGGGGTTTAGTTGACAATTTATGGTAGGCTTTTGCAATTCTTAAGAAATACCAGAGGTTTGGTTCAGCCATTTTTGAAAGGTATAGTTCTTGCAGAAGGCTTTCGTTAGTTGAAACCTTCATAGCTGTTGGCATGGTACAGAATCATCATGGCTAAGGGTTAAAGCAAGATGTAACGTGACTCATCTGTTATCTGGTCACTTTTTAAGGTACATTGGCAATGTAAAAATTGCAAAAAAGACGACACCCACTGGTCACTGTACACAATGGTCACTCGTCACTATAGAGAGCATTTTTATGAAATAAATGTACACTAGCAAAAACAAACTAAACAGTGGTCAACATAAACTGGTGGTCACTTTTCCAGGTTTTACTGTACACGTAAAAGGTCTTCGGCAGATATAATTCATAAAACTCTCGCGATTCTGTCAACTTGTCGATGATGATCATAGCGGCGCTTCATCCAAAGGCGATTGATGGATACCAATGGATGACTCCGCACGCAGACATGTTCATCGCTTTTGTTGAATTTAATTTGGGAAGGAAAATAACACGTTTAAATTGGCGTCTAATAATGGCATCGAATAATTTATGTCCGGAAGTGCCAACGCAGGCGCTGCGCTACCCGAAATGGACGTGCCGCGACCGTTCTCTTCGAAAACTCCGGCATATAGTCTGGATCTCATCGGCCATTTCTGACGATAAAAAACCATAAAAAAGTTTTGAATTACAAAAACTGGTGATGAATTTTACGATTAAAACTACACAAACATATATGCTCTGAATTTTTATAAAATGGGGGGTTGCTATTCTCATTAAGTTGAACCGTACGTTATTTGGAAATTATTAAAAGCCTGAATTAACTTATTACGCCTCTCCAATTTGCAGTTACATTTACATATTTTTCGCAGTATGTCAGTCATAACTACAGTATTTATCTACGAGCACGTATAAGTTTCATAACCTCCGCAAGTACAATTGTATACTATAATGGGTTGCTGCTATCTATATATGGGTGGGTTCCACAAAAACTATTCATCCACCCAGCCGATTGCTCCCAGATTTTTCACGTATACCATGCACGTATAAATAAAAGACCCTTGACAAGAACTCTGCACCATTGACAGTAAAATGACGCCTAGAGGTGCGCTTATGCTTTTTGGCAATGGCTAAAGACATTTTAACTACCCAGATTACTACAGTCTATAACGTAGTCTATAACGGATCTCATAAGAGAGGGAAATTTCCTATCATATTAAGTTTATGCAAAAGCAATACTCACTCTAACAGGATGTAAATAGCCCTTTTCGTGCAACCTGTGGTGGCGCTCAGCTGAACCGATGCCACTTACTAAATGACTCGGAGCGTCGACAAAAGAGAGCGCAGGGAGCAGGGCACCATCTTCTTGAGCTGCCATCTGTTGGTCGCCACCTCCGTCGTTCAATGTTTTCATCAGATGCGCGATGTACGTAGTGGCCAACACCAACACGTCCAATTTGGATAGTTTGGTATTGGGAGGCACGGACGGTAGCGAGTTCTGCAGCTCCAGAAACGCCAGACGAAGGCTTTTGACGCGGGAACGTTCCCGCGCCGCGTTACGGGACGTTGGACGATAGCGCGTGGTGGCGCCGCCGACACCTGTTTGACAAAATTGAAATAAAATAAATCGTGTCTATAGCTTACCAGATACATGCAAAATCGATTCCATCGAAGATCTATAATTCGCAACGACTCAACACAGGTTGAGCATCCCTTATCAGAAATGCTCGGGACCAGAATCTTTCGGATTTCGGGATGGGATATATAAAAATATAAAATTGTATCTGCGTAGATTGCGCCACCAGAAAGCGAAGATGTCACTATCTCAACCATACGCACCGTTTCCAAACTTGGAGCATTTCGAAATTTCGGATATAGGGATGCTCAACAAACAGTAAAATGGGTCGGAGCCAGAGATGCCGTGATATCTGTATCACTATCTCAACAGAGTTTATCATCATCTTCCGATGCAGATCACCGTAAGGTGCGACGACTGCTAAAAGCACGCGTACCGGTTTGCTGCTTGCGCTTCCTGTTTTCCTTCTTCTCCTTGGGGCCGCGTCCGCAAAGGTCCGTCGGATCCGGCGTCGTCGGGGAACCGTTCCCGGGCATCCCATGATCGTGCAAGGCGATCGCCGCTGACAACAGCAGATCGTCGTCGTCTTCTTCCAACATCCCATTGCCGTGAAAGAGCAGTTCCTCGTCGCCCATTAACCTGAGGTTACAGAGGGTGGACGGATCCGTCGCTGAGGCAACGGGCGGCCCGGAGGAGCACAGGAACGGATCGGCGAACAGGACCAGGTGGGGGTGCTCGGGATGGGCCTCTTCCAGTTCCGTGTCCAACCCTTCGAAGCCCACGTCGTCGAAGACGCCGGCCATCGCAATCCTGGTTCAAATACGAGGTTTCTTCTATATCCACGGTGCGTCGATATCGGGGCTTTTCTGGCACCTAATACTCACGAAATTTGGCTGTCGCGCATTTTTATAGGAACGATTAGCGCGCCGAGGAGATGGGTGGAAAAGGGGAATGTTGACGAGGTGGCGCCCGTGTAGCGCTGAAATTACAGCTCACGTGATTTTTATCAATGCTCCGTTTCGGATGTCCGAAGGGAACGAGGGTGGAAAATAATACGACTGCTGATCGACTGAAATGCTGCAGTCGTACCATTCGAAAGGCAGCGATAAGTCACCCTCGAATGACAATTGTTATAAAAACAATTGATAACAAGCAGCACGCGTTCATTGCTTTGAGCGACTCCAGACCGTGAAATTGGGATCGACGTGACGTCATATACCCGCATGACTTTATAGGTAACGCTTCTAATGACGTGTCGCGTCTACAGCGAATGAGCCATAAATCGAATGGACGGTTGATGAAAAAAGTTTTTTTGGAAATTTTTTTATAACGGGAAGATTCGTAAGTACTTTGATTGGATCACGAGCTAAATGTTTTTAATACTCACATCGAAAAAGCAGAATAATAAGGGCAAAGTGACTTACGATTCATGGATAGGGATTTGTTAGTATTCAAGAAAAGCTACCAGAAACCGTCGCAAAGATTCAGAAACTAGAAACCATTTAAGAAAAATGATGAAGAAAAACAAAATCATTGAAATACAGTTTTCGCTATATAGTTTCTTCCTTTGTACATTGCATATGTACAATTTTTCAAGAGTTTGATTTGCTTATAATTGTAAATATATCGAACCCATGAAAAATAAGCGTTCCAGTTGTACACATTACGGCTATTCCCAAATATCAAAAGAATATAATGTACATGCATGTACTCAGTTTCAGAAGTGTTTTAACTCGTAAACAAGAATAAAAAAACGAAAAAAAACCCACGCTATAGTTTCTTCATTTATTTAAGCATTAATTTGAATTCGTGGGCTATCGAATATTATCCGCTTGCTATTTTTTTTATTTTCGAGTGATTTAAATGGTGAGGAAGATAAGAATTCTTCGAATGGGTTCCCCAACAGTATCATAATCACCCGCAAACTAAGTAATGAAAAACATACTCGAAGCCTAGCTATTCAAATAATTGAAATTTATCGTTTATATCACAATTTTGGTTCTATAGAACATCGTCCTTCTGCAGTTGCTACCATAATTCTCCTCGCAATCTTCGTACAACGATGTTGCGTATAAAGACTCCCGATAAAAAAAAACTGTCCTTTCGCCCATAAATCCCACAACGGACGAGATTTAGCAGACATAATTCTTACTACAGAGGGTACTCTTATCAGGAGGAGGCAGCTCAATGAATATCCTAATTAATTAATTAACAGTTTAGCGTTTCTCGCCTAACACTGACCATTCGGACCAAAGGTCACCAGTTATCAATGAAATCGTCTAGACTAGTTATTCTTACTTCAAGTTTTCCTTATCAGGACAGCAGCTCGCTAAATGGGAGAAAAATATTTTATGAGCTGCACACTGGGCAGCATTTAGCAAGTTAATTCGGATATTAGTACGTTTTGCAAGACGGTTCAATTTTCACGGATGGAACGTGTTCTAATTATTCAACAATTTCAGCGATGCATACGAGATAATACATATTCATGTATACACGGGCATTATTTCATTAGATATTTCGGAATTGTCACCCGATTGAAGTTCGCGATACTCACGATGGCTTAGCAGATCCACGATGGATCAGCAAATTTGTGCCTCATTTAAAGCACAAAATCGTTCACAGAATGTATGCATTGACAAAAATGTCATATCTTTGCGTTTCAAGTCACAATTCCTTACTCCAAAATTCGTGAGCTCTGAAATTTTAAATGTTGACAATGTTGGTAAGGGTGCTGGAGGGTTCGGTAGGAAATATGCGTGTATTTCCACAGGAATGCTCGCAGCACGTGGGCATTAATCGTGGCGTGGGCCTTTTTTCGGTCTCCCGTTACGGTACCATGCACGTCTCGCTAAATAGCATAGGCCACACGTGATACGCCGTTATCGACGGTCAGCCCCGCTGTGATTGGCACTTCATTAATCACGAACAAACAGAGCTCGTGTGGCGAAAGCCGATCTTGATGCCATTTCCTCTTTGATTCCAATCGTCCAAGATTACGATTCGCCGCCATATTTTCCAGATCGAATGTGTGGAAATCGTGCGATTTTATTCGAAAGACAGGAAAATAGCAACTTTTTTGAGAAATTAAATAGACCTCGAGAGAGAGCCGGTATCACGCAGCTTTCGAAAGACTATTTTTTTATAAAGTATAGTTGTTTTTTTGGATTTATTATATCTCAATAAGATATGCAAAAATGTGGTCATGAAAGGTGCGCTTACTTCATTTTCATACTTTTAAACTTGCAAATTTTAGGGGAAAAAAATGCTCCCGAAAGATCTTTACAGAAGTATAGAAAGTATTTGGTGTACATTTTTTTCCCAATACGGCAATCCGCATGCGTAACTCTTTGCACTACAATTGTATATCAGCATCTATACATGTACATGCAGACCCTGAAATTTTAAAACGAACTTCTCGAAGCATAAATCTTGCTTCATCCATAAAACTATACGATAGAGAGGTAAAAACATTTCCTTTAAATTTCCTATATTTAAGTTAATTCATGCACCTAGGGTCAAAAAAATGAAAGTATAATTATTGGAATTCTTTTTTATATGGCTTTACATTTCGGCATTATGAAAAAAAAAATCCAGATAAGTCATTCAATTCATTATGTGATATATGGTATGATGATTGACACAAATCCTGAACAAACTCTCAGATATTGACGTTAACAATCCTGCTACACATACATGTACAATGTACATGTAAATTTCCAATTCATTCGTCTTGAAAATTGGCAAGTTCCTGTGCATGCATTTACAACATTGAACGGGTCTTTTTATAGGGTGTCGTTCACACGCACTGCATTAAAATCAATTCCCCATCCCCGAAGGGAGGGGATGGGGATCATTTCCAACGATAAGCCGTGGACCATTTATCAAAAACCGCAGCAACCTAAAACTGACCACAAATTGGCTGAAACAATTGCGCGAGATTGACGCCAGCCTCTTCAACATAAATATACTCGGAAACTCGGATGGTCGAGATGAAAAGGGACAGCAGTTGATAAGGTCAATTCCCAACCGTTTAAGGAGATAAGAAAGCTCGTAAATTCGCCGAAAATATTAAATCATCGTAAATATTTACGCATGGGAAAACGACCGCGAATTGATGCAACGCGAGTCGACCAGTATAGATGACATTAATTGGAAACAGACGCTGATGTCCGCAATGGGCGACGAAGGGAAAAGAAACCCCGATTTTCAGACCAAAACAAGTAATCGAAATCAAAAGCGTTCGTTTACACCAGAAAAACTTTAATGTACAGCATAGAAAAACATTGCATACTTTCTCGAAAATTCAGGCTGATATATAGAGGAAAAAGGACGAAAAGGGGGGAAAACCAGGTAGCCGAAAAAAAAAAAAAGCATTCGAAGATTTCGAAGAAGGGCTTATTAAGTGGTTAACAAAGATCTTGAATCAACAACGTAAAAGTACATGACGATTTTGCGGGGTGAGTCGAAAGCCTCGTTTCGCCAATGAACCTCGTCTCAGACGAGTCGGACATTGGACATTGAGGTAGCGACTTCGGACGCACCCTGCACTCTGAATGCGGCAACGGGTCTCATTTGGCTTTCGTAAACGCAGTGGTTTCAGCATACTCATTTTCGGACTTCTCGAAATGTTGCTCGCTGGAAACGTTTCTACAATTTCCCCAAACGTTCCTCCCCCCCCCCCTCCCTCGAAAACGAAATTTTTGATCGCTGGGAATTTGCTAACATTTCCGTTATTGCATTAAAGGTACCGCCCTTGTAAAAAAAGTTCAATGAAAGTCACAATCTTCCCTACCCCTAGACAATTTGAACAGCAGAAAAGTTCTAATAAATTAAACATTTATTTATCTGGAATTTGCTGGGGCAGAAATTAACTTCCGATTTAATATTAAATAGTCATTTTTGACATTTCGCCTTATCGCGTCATGCTGTCCGAAAATGAACGTCCCTTATAATGAAACTGCGTGTATACGTAAACTATTAAAAGATTCGGCCACTGCGGAACGAAATGTAATGTCGTAATTATATTTGGGAATTCCAAAAGAAGAAATAAAAATAGGAAAAAAAAGGCGTCGGGCTGTCCAAAGATTTGTTAGGGGTCATCCATAAATCTTGCACGGCAATAAAATGGACTTCGATGCAAGATTGATTGTAAATACACGCTAAATTAATAAGGTGTCTTAAATAATGACATTCGGAGGGCTAAATATGGAAAAATTAAACGTTGGATGTGATGAAAGTTTTTTTTTTTATAAAGTGTGATAAATTTTATTCCCGGTGCTTTTATTTTCATAAAACTTTTTTAGGATTTATCTTCGTGTTTATGAAAACTTGATCGTGTTGGAATTTTATACAGATCCATTCGTTTATTTTTTAAAAAAAACTGTACTTCAGAATGGTGCATCTGCATGTCTAACTTTTTTAAGTTTGAAATTTGTACGCCTGATGCTATCAGTTGTTTCGCATTTCACATTGTTGATACATTACTGCCACGAGGTTCCGCGCAGATTTTCAAGCACAACACGCACTGCTGGAAAATACAGTTTACAGTTTTGCAGCGAAAGTAAAAAGTGATTAATTAAATAACAATGCAAACCTTTTCTCTCAGGAACACTTCCGTAAATATACGCGCGCATTTTGCTGCAGGGTGTATTTGTTGTCGTCAAACGATTGAATTAATATTAATTATACAAAGTGACAATCAATAAATATATATATATATATATACTGTATATTATATTAAATATCGACAAAGCAATCGAATGATATGTCAAATTCCAAGCTCATTAGATTAATTGGCATTTCAACAGTGGGGCGTTTAAATATCGTTGAAATATTCGGGTCTATAGTAAGGGGGAGAGGAAAGATATGAAAAAATGTACACAATTTACACCAAAATATCACGCATCACAAAAATATCCATTTGCTTAAAAGACTAATCCTGCAACAGGCATTTTTTAGAGTTCTATACACAGAGAGTAAGAAGATTTGTCAGTGAGTTGAAGTGATACATCTTAGCCAATTAGGAATTGTGCTGGTTTGTTCGTTGATTGCATTTTCATTTTTAGGCAAAGATTCGAGGACGACACATCGACATTCAAAAACAAAGAGGAAAAAGCAACGACTTGATTCATAAAACAAGGAATTAGCACGAAATATTGGGTGAACAGAAAGAATGAAGGAAGGCGGAACTGAATAAATAACCTATTGCACCAAACTACGGTAAATTTAAATCAACGTTCATACATGTATAAGACAGCAGTTCCCATCACGCCAGGCTTAATCGACCGTTAAATTTACGGGAGTTTGGTGCAATCTGTCAACAAAGCGGAAATCAAACACTGTCTCTCTTTCAGATGTGCAACTTTCGGGATGAAATCAGAGAGCAAATTTAAACCAGCTAGGTTCGGCTATATGCTGTATGTCTAATTTAAAAAAACATTTCAGCAATGGGGCGATTTCAGTGACTGTTATATAAGTAAAACGGAGCTACCGTATTCCCGCGCAACCAACGGCATGCCAATATAGGTAGAGGGAGAACAGCATGCCACTATACCCGGGGATAAG
>JAQGBX010006980.1:0-11891 GCA_034698745.1 Megaphyllum sjaelandicum | reverse complement strand
GCCCCCTATGGGGGTGACCATTTGGGTCCTAATCATTGTGGACAGGCAAAAAGGGACCCACTTTTCCCACCTTTTTTTTTCAAGGACCCCCTACTAGGTGTTGTCTTCCAGCTGACAAAATAATTTGCACTTGACAAACACGTGTGTACGCGTCTGCGTGGAAGGACCCAGTATAAATAGATAAGGGACGAGGAGGAGTGGGGGGTGTGGGGGCATTGTAGAGTGCTGCTCAGTCAGCTGGACTACTTTTATGTCCTTTCACGTAAACGCTGCAATCGTTCTGTATTTAATGTGGTAATAATGGAAATTTGAAACACCATTTGTTCCTTTTGTGCAATTATTTAAGTGGATTTTTAACAGAGAGGGGGCCCCCATTAGCGGGGCACAATTGCTCTCGGATTTGGCGCTCCAACAGATTTTAGTTCCCAAAATTCAATAGTCCGATATCAACAGTGTTATTTATAGAGCGACCGTTTTCCATTTTCAGTAAACTTTAGTACACTGTATATAATATAGTGGTGCAAACGCTTCCCCTATACAGTTTACGTAAGACTTGTTTAAAGAGATGTGAAAATACACGTTTTTTCTTCTTTGAAATGGCCTGAAGTTGGATGGCGTCGACCAGATCACAAACTTTGTCTCGATATGCACCTTGCTCGATTATCAATTGATTACGTGTATACTGAAAATGAAATGCGACGGGCTGCATTTTCATCGATCGACTATCACTAATCGTACGAATTAAGTCATGTTTTTGCAACGATAAATTATTCGATGAAATTAGGTTTGTTTCCAAGAGGAAAATTCACCAAAGCTCTGGTGCCATATCGCGCAATTTATAATGTAATCATTGATCGAAGTTCAGTCCAACCGACCATTAGTGAATATTGAAGAGTGCAGTGATAGTCATCCTATACAAGTATATACCGTATATTTAAACTAAATATATACATTACATAGCGATAACAACAACATAATTTTGAAATCTGATTTTTTGTCCATAAAACTGTACACTACATGTATATACCTGGTGAACAAAAAGTCTTTATCCCCCCCAATAACATTTGCGACATAAAAGGTATATCTATATATATGACAACTCTGTTTGTGCACTTGAATAGGAATTCATGGGTGATCTATATCCATTGATGGTATTAAATGTTACCTTAGGCCATTTTTTGAATGAAATCGAAACTATAATTTTTTAAACGTAACTCCTAGGACAAAATGTCAAGTTAGGAAAAGGAAGAGCATGGTTTGTTTGTATATATTCAGCTGCTTTCGTCTTTATTGGCAATTATTTAAAGTTGCTATAATGTTTTGGATACAGGGGCAAACACTAATTACTATCTGCGCTGCAGCACAATGGTGCACTGCTGTGAAGCGACACTCATGCACCAGTGTGGTGCAGCGCAGCTAGCTATTAGTGGTTGTCCCTGTTTTCAAAACATTGTATACCGGTAACTTCAAATAATTGCTAATAAAGACGAAATCAGTTGAATACATATACAAACCACGTTCTTCCTTTTCCTAATTTGACATTTTGTCCTAGTTGTTACGATTCAAAGACTATAATTTCGATTTCATTCAAAAAATTGTCTTATAGGTAACTTTTAATACCATCAATGGATAGAGCACCATGACTTCCTATTCAAGTGCACACATAGAATTGTCATACCTTTAATGGTGTAAATGTTTTTTGGGGGATAAAAGACTTCGTGTTCACCCGGTATACATGTAAAAGTTTGTCAAGGTTTAAACTCGGAATAGTTACTCATCTGAAGTTAAATGCTATGTTCGATGACCATCATTTGCAAAATGATTGACCATGCATGACAGCGATCGATTTTTGCTGAGAAAAGATACGGGGGATTTCGATCGCACTGATCATTCTGGTTTGCCGATGCAAGGCATTAGGATCAGTTTATGCAATTGTTTTGTCTCCCGCAAATTATACTTGTTAATGAAGTAGTTTTATTGTGACTGAGTATGCCATCGGCACGTAGAAGGGGAAAGTGGCGCCCTCGTAGCTACGCCTGGAGAATTTTCTGATGAGAGAGGGAGAGCATTTGCCTGCAGAAGTCCTTCCTCCATACTCTGTACATACTCCGTTTCGAACCGTTCGTGTAATTCATGCGAATACTAAATGTACATTAAGGCTAATTTTGATTAATGAAACATAGGATATGGCAAGTTTAATTAGACGTAAATAATAAGCGGCTCACACCCTTTCCCTTTGACAATTATTATAAAATAGCACGTATTCCTGTTGCGAAGAACTGCGCGTATATAGGAGACGTTAACGTGCGTGGCGCGGATTACGGAATGATGGATTTAATAGAATTGGTTTTTGTGACGGATTGAGATTAATTATTATTCCCCGTTATTGTTTTAAATACTTGCACGCGCGTTCGCCGCATAACTTGCGCGTAAGCCCGCAAATAAAAATTATCTTAAACCCAGTATACAAGCTGTGTATATGCTTAAACAATGTACGTCCTCCCTTAAAACGAGCATCTGTCAAAATGCACTTAAAGGGGTTTAAAATGGCAACATTCCTCGCATTTTGATCGTATATACGATGTCGTTATTTTTATATTTTTCGAGGGACTAATTTCAGGACGCGCACGAACTCTTCATCCCACAATAAACTGGCTGCGCGTTCAAATAAACTTAAGTTAATGTTGCTTTCAGCTTGAAATTTTACCGAGACAAAAAGCGAATTTTGTAGGAATTAGCACTTTTCACGAGTACGCGTGCTGTGAGAGGCGAATGCTCAACCGCATACATGGCATTAATCCGCTTTGGGAACGCGCAAAAACACAACTTTATTCATATACTGCGGAGAATTTTAAACAAGGTTTACGTTTTTTGACAATTCTTGAAACCACCGCGTATATTTCTCGCGAATGACTACATGCTTGGAAACGCCCAGGGGCTGTGCATATACGACGTCAGCCAAAAATGGGCGAGGAATTAAGAGTAATCAGGGTTGAACATTTTTTGTGAGACTTGCTTCAATTTAACTCAGTATACCCTGCAGTGAGTAAATAAGTGCCATATGGTCTCGCCCAATTTCAGGAGAAGGGCTCCTACGTCAGTTGCGATCGAGTTTTTTGCATGCAACATTGCTAAATTGAATTTGTAACAAATATTAACTAATTTTAGGAAGATTACTCCATCGTCTAATCGCATGCAAAGAAAGGACCAAAAGTAAGCTTCCGTCTTAGCTTCCTAAGGAGATGTTGAGCCATTGCAAAATCTCAACGCCATCTTCAATCATTTATGCGCAACAGGTTATGCAACAAAACGGCGCATTACATGTATTTGTAAATCCCGTGAGATTCCCTGTAATAATATGGCGTCAAATGGAATTTTGAACATGGTCTGATACTTCTCGTAGTTTTCTTGCTATTGATTCATGGGAATACCTTCGGCAACTGTTGAGAAAGTGCAGTTTTTTTCCTTGAAAATTTAACGTATCAGCAACTCCACGACGAGAAGGTGTTTTCCACAGGACTCGGCAATACAGAGGTGACATGTGAGGCAGTATGAAAGAAGTTTCAAATAACTGAGAACATGCATGAGTCACCTATATGAAAGCCCTGATAAAAAGAAAAAAGTCCGAGTAGGCCTACACTGTGCACCTTACTACAGTATGCTTCTATTTCTAACATGCGTTTTGGCATAATTTGGTTTTTCCAGTATATATGTATTTCCAGTTACTTTCATGAACGTTACAACTGGATTTGCTATGACACAATGGCGTCTAGCAGTGAACCTGATGGCATGCATGGATTTCCTACAACAAAATGGGACTTAATTGTTGGGGATTTTTGGGACCCAAAAGTCCCAATTAATAAATGCATAATCATGGTTTGATTTCTAAGGTGAAGTCGTCAAACGGTCTTTTAAGAAGCAGGTGCTAGAATATACTAGAATGTGGAAGAAAATCAGGACATTGCTAAACGGTGGTGGTGGTAGTGGTATGTCAGGTTAGGACGGTGCAGTGTTGGTCGACCACCGATCGTTCTAAATTGCAAGTACGCATTAGTCGTATAGTTGTTTTAGCATATTGCATGTACATAGTACAACGTATCATATTTTTGAAGCAATTCCATTGTGCCTTCCTGGTTGGTGTTTGCCACAAAAAATCCCATCTAAAGCAGCAACTCGAATTAAGGGGATGCCAATCAACATCAAGAAAACGCGTGTATTGCAGGCGCGTTCCACGACTTGATCTAATTGCGCATTCGCGTTCACACAACCCAGGCGTCAACTAATTATAGCTCGTGGTTGGTTTTGATTAGTGTGAAAGACACATGGGTAGGAGGGCAAAAGTCGTGAACGTGACATCGTCCCGTTGGAATTTGAGCCGTTTTCCCCCATCTTTTTTCCTGGTGTTTTATTCTGCACATTGGCTCGCCAACATGTTTATTTATTTTAAATTCGATGGGATACGACTTCGATGGGGTCGTTAATATGCGTTTTATCACGAAGCGTGTTGTCATCGCGCGGAGACAGACGCCGTCCACCCTGGACCGGCCCCCACACCATTGCGTTAACCCCCTGCTAAGAACCGATTTCCTTCCCACAGCGCCCTTTTCCGCTGTTTTTTCAATGGGATGGGGTTATTTGTCGAAAACGAACTGCGCATGTGCCATCGAGAAACCTTGTGGCAATGCCGTCGGGTGAGGTCTCCGTGATGCCTGAGTCCTACTCAAGGGTCCTACTGGGCAGAATTCTTCCTGCTGCAGGTGTGGCGCATGCGCACTTCGCTCTGTTGAATTCTGCCCTCGGTAGGTGGCGTTACAGCTCAGACGAATTTCCGCTAGCTTTATATTTTCAACCCGGTTCTATTTCTTCTGCTTGCGCCCGGTTTCACGCATGCGCACTCCCAAGATGTCGGCAATAACTAACACTGGCCCGAGTGGAGCAACATTGATAAAGGTTATCAGGTGCGTCAGTTGTTTAAAAAATGCACATTTCTATAGGTTTTTTTTTTGCTTGTGACTATATAGGAGTATAGAGCGTTTATTTTTTCCGCTGATGAAATGCTGCCCAGTGGGAACATGCAATCGGCAAGTCTGCAGCAGCTCGAGCAGACGAATTTCTATTTCCCTGCTCATTCTGCCCAGTGGGAATCAGGCATAACATTCTGTTACATTCATTAACAATTGTCAAATTCTGCATGTATATTCACTGACAAGCAGTATTAAGTCGGCAACCCTCCCTCGCCTACCAATTCCGCATTTAGATGGCGCTACGGTGGCTTTGGCAAACGCACCCTCTTTGATCGCAGTATAAACTCACAAATTGCCACTGAAGATGTTGCTGGAGCCTGGATAAAAACTCAGTGGATCTATTTGACCGAATTTCTTTGACGATTATGTTAGGGACAATATGCATGTACAAGAAACTGCATATACTGTTTGTTAATGTGTGTTCCATTGTGTAGAATCTCACTTCATTATAGACACCATTAACTGCATTGAAAGAATATTATGAAAATGACTTATCATCCTTCCAAAAACAACCATTTTGTCACGTCATCAAATCATCATTCTTGTTCTATTTTTCTATTCTATTCTTAACCCTGCAGTCAGTACATAGTACCATGTGGCAGGGGGGTTCATCATACAATTTAAATCAGACTAATTAGTCTGGTCATGATTGATCCCAAAATCACAATTTTAAATTTTCCCGTATTTGGGATTTTAACGAGGAGGGTAGGATGGGATAGGAAGACGGTCATGGCCGATTTATTATATTTGTAAAATTAGCTAATGACAATTTGAAAAATTAACTTTGAACAATTTAAAAAAAATTGCATGAAAATTTAACAATTTTTCATTCGCAAAATGTTGAACAATTGTCCTCGAAAAACTTATAGAAATTTTGCAATTTTGTCTTCGGAAAACGTGTGACTTTTTCAAAATAATCCATTATTTCCTAGTTGACTTAATTCTCTGACTTTTCCAGTCTTTCAAGTTCCCTGACTTTTCCAGGTTTTCCAGGTCTGGGGGTACCCTGGTAACTAGGATAAGAACTAAAAATTGTTTTGCATAATCCCATGGTGCCACCAGTGCGCCATACCTTGTACCCAGTCCCAGTGCTCAAATCTCATGCAGGGTCATCTACATGTCATGATGCATTCAGCATTCTTCACAACTTCATTGCATCCAGGATCCAAAATGTATCAGAACACAAAAGTTCTTGGAAAGAATCTACCGATGAGGTGGTACAAAACTTGTACGCGAAGTTCCTGTTACACATCCCTAATCGTGGCCCCCGAATCCATAATTTCCTATTTTACGGCATTTCATTCAAGTATTTTACATCCCCAAATTTAGTGTCCGCGCATGCAGGCATGCGAACACGAGTAAAATGGTTGACCCTAGGCCAGCACTTTCAGTCGTTACAAGTTACTTATCGATGATTGGCACTTTAGGCTTTATGAGAAGTCCCATTTGAGGAATTTATGAAGCGAGATGAAAAGGAAGTGACCAAATGATGAAGCGCCATAAAATATGATTGCCTCCATTTCTAGTTTTTTATAGTTTATGACCCTGGTAATGTTTTTTCACGCAGGTGTAAACGTGGCAATGCAATGCATATCAGTCCCCTATCCCGAAATAATAATATAATTGGGTCCTCGCCATCTCTTGGCCACCATGCATTTGCATCATTGATATTGAGATAGGAATTTTGTTTCCTGTCATAGTGCTCCGAGCCATAATTGGCGCGTGTATACTATTGGTCATCCGGGTTCGTGCCACTATCTGTAATAATAAAAATCTCATAAATGCAGATACTTCTCTCATTCTCATCTCGTAAAAACTTCCAATTGAAATGTCTCGGGATATAGAAGTATGAGATTGTTTTAATGCTTGTATAGATAAAGTGGTGGAAAACTTTTTCTATATGTTATAAACAGTACAACATTAGCAGCACTATTTTTACAGTATTAACTTTAGATTTTTTTTGAACTTTTTCGCTTTTAATTTTTAAACAATTTTAAAATATTAAATACTTTTACTTAGGAGATCTTTGTAATAATTGTCATAATCACTTTTTTTTATCTTTTATTTTAAATTTATGAGAAAAAAATCGACAAATTGAAAGGTACTCGTAATTCATGAATTCAAAAATAATTTCTTATAGTTTTACATGACAAAAGTTAAGTACAGTATTTAAAACTCTGATTATTCTGACGAATAATTTGAGTTTGATGTTATTGTGATATGAACTAATATTTAATATTATCGTATTTTACTGATTCATGATGAAAATGCTTTTTGAAAATTCTCTGTAATTGCATTTAAATTATTTGGAGCTGAATAATGAATGAAGCAATTTATTATTTATTTTGTATGATTTGTAAAAATTATTGTGCCTTAAGGTCCATAGGGTGTGCTTGGGTCGAAATGAGATTGTACTAGGGTCCCGATGCACTTCAACCACATTTTTCTATGCTCATGATTATTTTACTAGAATTTTTTCGTGTAATTAATTTCATAATAGAAAAATTAGGTATGTCTCGGGAATATTCACTAAACTTAATTTTCTGCTGTAAAGAAATTGTGTATGAAAAATCACCTCATAAATAAATAACTCGCACGCTGTTGTATACGTAAAAATGCTTAAATTTGGCACAAATACGTTTATTTATACAAATGTTTTGATCACACATTCAATATGCAAATATATTGAGAAAAACCGGTATAAAATAAGTACAAATAACAATTTTTCGAGAAAAAAAAATTGAAAGTATAAAAACGAATATATCAAACTTTATTATGCCTTTGGCAGAAAGGAGGATGTTATGATTCGAGTATGTTTCCTGCCATGTGATTCAATAAAGCGATTGAATTTTTGATATCAAAATATTTCAGAATGCATATTGGCCCATAGATAGTATATTCGAGTTGCACTGGGTGGCAGCAAGGCTTGATTTTCGTCATGGTAACCGTTCAAATATGTCAAGCGGAAAGAGAATCGAGAATCTGCAGAACCGAAATAGAAATTTGAGATTCTGGACACGGTGTACTTACCTTTCAAATACATCGAGAGTCCACGCACCCGTGGAATATCAAAGGTTTAAGCCGTCTTGGGTTCAAACGTGCATTCATGTCACGGCGAATCAGTCTGTCTTTGCATTTTTATTTCTTTTTTTTATGATAATTTCACGCATATGAAGAAAATTGCACAAGTTCTTGTTATTTCTTATTCTTGAGCAAAATAATCTATACTGTATAGTAAAGCACCTACAGTATATATACTGTACAGCGTACAGAATGTTAACGAATAATAACGACTTTGTGAAAGGCAAAGGTAAATCAATAATTTATGAACTTCGATAATTTTCTACGTTACAGAAATCATTAACTAATTATAAATTCGAAGAATGAAATTTGAATTTCAACATAAATGTAACACCAAAATAAATTTTACTCATATTAATATAGACGAAGATCTGAAACCGCACATTTTTCCACATGTCTTTCCAAATTGTTACCATGTAAATGATTTACAAGTATATCTAAGACATGTCTCATTTTTTTATAAGGCATTTTTCTTAATCAATAAACTTTCGGTTCTGTATATACGGTATGTGGGGTCCCTCGTTATCTTTTTGTTTACTGTATAATCTTTCCTATTTCATGAAGTTGAAAAATTTAATATAAATTAGAAATGCTCTCAAATGAACTGCAAAGAAAATGAGGTTCTTGCAAGGTTCGAAATGAAAAATCCGTCATTTTTCATATTGATACCTGCTTTAAAGCACATCAGCTAAAAAATGGCTGCCACATAATCATTATTTACCTCCCACAGAACCTATAAAAAGGTGCTCTGGTGTAGCAAGGAAAAGTGCTCTAAATGTACATTTTGTATACCTTATGCATGTATTTTTTAGCCTGCACCAATTTGGTAATATGATTTCTTTAACTTTTAAGTTTCGACTGGCCATGCTCAAATCATTTTCTTCACATTCAAATCAATGTATTCACTTTATTTATTAAGTAGACCTAAAGCTTGCAGTCCTGGAGAAAAATCAGATTTTTTGGTAATCTGTATTTATGACAGTTCTGTCAGTGTAAAATGTACAGCTTGCGAACCGCTTTATGGCCTTATGAAAATACAATACAGTATACTTGAAAGACGATAACTTAAAAGGTTAGTAACGGGATAACCGGCTATGACATTTGAAAACTCTTTCTCATGTTGCTTCTCAGACACCACACTCACATTCTCCAATGAATGGAGTTTACATACATCACGTGCATACGACCGAATAAACACTGTATAATGTACACGCAGTGTGCTATGCATTGCAGAATGCTCGATGAGTTCAACTGTATAAAGTTTGTTTGTATCGATATTACCGATGTGAAATTGAATGGACTTGCATTTTACAAAAGAAACATCCGTTAATTTTTTTTTCTCATCATAATCTGTTATTATAATCGCCATCTTTTAGGACGGAAATTAGGGAAACGTGTGGCTATTTGTTACGCAGCCGCTAAGTTTCATTTTTAATTAATATATCATTACATTTCAAACATTGTTTCACATCGTACCCATAGAGAAATCCAGAACTTGCTCTAATATCATCGTGTGTCTGAGTTATACTAGCTAACTTGCAACCAAACTACATATATCAAACTCAATTCTCAAAATCATATTTTGGGGGCAAGGAAATTTTTGGAAGTCTGTGTCCTTAACTGCGACACGGACAAAAAGGAATTAATTTCAGAACTAGGTAAATTCATAATAATTGAAGTGCTAGTTCGTTGGTACTATTAATTCGTTTAACTGCAGGATTGTGAGTCATTATTATACTTGAAGTCGTATTTTGCGGACGTTTTGAGTTCGACCAACAAACGTAAGTTACTATGCATTCCGCACTTCAATCAACGGGAAAGTTCTCAAAAAAAGTTTCCCTCAAATTCTCATTTTCTTGTGTGACGATCTACGATTTTAAAATTTGTTACGCTCGGAATGAGATTTCATTCAAGATGTACGCTGCATGCATTGTTAGCGTATATAGTAAAAAAAAAGTTGCGCACTTCCATGAAATTGTTGAGGCACAAGTCCTGTTCTTAAAGCACGCAGTCTTCTTAATTAGGCCTAAGGGCATCCTCTGAAATTTGTATACATAAAATAGATGATATCGTATGCAGCACGTGTGCATGCGCCCAATACCAGGATATCATTCGTATGGAGAGATTGCTGGCTCTGATTGCTCATTATTGATCTTTGTTTCTATAGCCTCTCGATATAAATATCGATTATAGTAAAACGAGCCGCGCGGCCCTGCTTCCATGTTCCGATGGGGGTTTATTTTCTTTACGCATGAAATCATCGAAATGAATTAATACGGTGGAAAGTTAATTTCCGCTGACTTTGAGTGTAAATATCACGTGCAATTTATAGGAATTAAATTGCGGATAAATACACTGGCGCTGCATAGGACAACCGCCTTCCTTTCTGCAAATGTCAACATTTGAACCACTAGCAACGGATTGCGTTCGACTATATTGTTCTAAGAAAAGTGGAGATTGTTTTCATAATGTAAAATTGCCTGAGGGCGCGACCTTTGCTCCGTATCCGAGTGTATCCGGCCAGGAGGCATTCACATTCGGTAGATTGGCAGTGCGTTCATGGTATCGACGTCGTATATCCACGAATCTGTCGCCTTGGAACCGATGTGCCATGGATGCTGGGGTAAAAACGAATCAAAAATTAGATGGAACTTCTGACCAATCATATGCACCTGATGAACGTTTATTTCGCACGTTTGCCGTAGGAAGTAAAAGTTATCTTGACAATATATTTTCGCGCAAGAATTATGAAAGTAGGGTGGGTTCTAAACTTGGTGATGACGTGTTATGCGAACAGGTATGGCAGTCATGTACAGTAATTTGTGTAGTTTCGTTGCTGCATCTTCTTCACATTCAAATCAATGTATTCAAAGCCGATTTTTAGGTTATATAATCCTTATTTATGACAGTTATTGGGTGGGAGCACAGTAAAGTATACGTTCGTAATTTAAAAGTTTTACTATGCTCCCACCCGCCATAACATTGAAAACTCTTTCTCATGTTGCTTCACAGACACCACACACTCACATCCTCCAATGAATGCAGTTTATGTACATCACATACGTGCAACCGTATACAATGTTTTCAGTGTAATGAACACGCAGTGTACTATGCAATGCAGAATGCTCGAAGACTACAGCTGTACAGCTGTATATACTTTGTTTGCATCGATATATTACCGATATCAAATTGAATGGACTTGCATTTTACAAATGAAACATCTGTTGATTTTTTTATTTCATCATAATCTTTTACTATAATCGCCATCTTTTAAAATGGAAATTGGTGAAAAGTGCTGCTGTTTGTTACCATGGCGCTAAGTTACATTTTTAATTAATATATAATTTAATTTCAAACATTGTTTGAGAGCGTACCCATAGAGAAATCCAGGACTTGCTCTAATATCATCGTGTGTATGAGGTGTACTAGCTAACTTGCATTCAAACTACCCAAAACACATATATCATAAACAAACTCAAAACTATTTTGGGGGCAAGGAAATTTTTGTAAGTCCGTGTCCTTTATTGTGACGCGGATGAAAAGGAATTAATTTCAGAATTAATCAGGTAAATTCTTAGTATGTGAAGGGCCAATTTGATGGTATTACAGTATTCACTTGTGTAACTGCAGGATTATGAGTCAACGTATATTTTAAATTTTGGGAGTTTTTTGCGGACGTTTCGAGTTCGGTAAACAAACGGTAAATTACTACAGTAAAACCTGGAAAAGTGACCACCTTTGAATGGTGACCACCTGTTTATGTTGACCACTTTTCAGTGTATTGTT
>JAQGBX010006979.1:0-11892 GCA_034698745.1 Megaphyllum sjaelandicum | reverse complement strand
CCGAGTGGAACGGGTGCAGAAACATGCACCCGGTGCACGTGGGTGTACACTTTTTCGGTGAGCCGAATTCGCCATTACATTGGCCCAGACGCAACCCCAGTGCCACCTATGACACCCTCCATGTAAAAGGGCATGTACTGTATGCATGCTACACAAAATTGTACTGCAGAAGAATCTGTGCTCTTTGACAATGGGAGGTCCATTTTAAAAACCCAAGCGCCATCTATGAAACATTTCACGCAACTAATGGATTTTCTGTGAAAAAAAAAAACTCCAAAAAATTACAACAAAACGTCACTCGACTGCAACAACGGTCACGCATCCATCGATTCGCATCCTTGCGAGTCGGAGTTTTATTTTGATTTTTGTGGACACGTTCGAAGATTCGGTCGCAGCCAAGTGAGGCAATTGGGTTTTTGTGCCCGTCTTGTTACGGCTTATTTATTTACCCAAACGGATGGCACAAAATGAGTCTCCCCGGAGCTCTCTAAGTGGGACAAACAATGGCGAAAGCTCGCTGCCACTATTTATTGATACAGATTGAACAAAACTTCAATCCTTGGATAAATACGCGCGATCCGAAGTTCAAACACGAGAAACCCACGAACAAGGACTCGCAGCGATTAAACAAACACACTTTTCGGATCCATCGAAATTAAGCGGCCGCATGGGCTAGATGGAGTTTGCGCCCCACACTTGGGCCATGCGACGTGCAACCTGCATGCACAACATTTCTTTCCTGACGCTATTTTAAAGGAATTATATACTGCAACGTTTATCCTTTTTCCCTCCAATGCTTTTTCCTCTTTTTCTTTCGAAACTAATGGCTTTTTTTAAATGGGCTTATGTATCCTGGAAACCCGACATGAAAAGTTGATCTCCAAAGCCAAATAACAGCGCTATTCGCGTATAAGAGTCATTCGGCCAGATAAAAGATAACTTCAGTGCGCTTGCCACTAGACTGACTAGAGCGATGAGCATGCACAGCACAAAGCACAGTATCAAACTGTTCTTAATATTTCTTTTACCCAATGCTAAAAGTTAGCAACTCATCTACAGATACATGACTCAAACTACATACATGTATATGTACCGTATGCAGTATTTTTATGTTACTATTTTGCAAAATAGTGGATAACATTAGTACTAGTATATGTCAATTGTACATTCACATGCACAGCCCCATACCCATACGCTCACATGGTTTCTTCTGTTGTGTTAATGAATTCTTCCAATTCATGCAGAATCCATCTAAATTTTACTAAATCTTTCATCAAGGTTAAACTCATCAGAATACAAGTGCATCTTGCCGATTTAATGTGCTTGTCCTTGTGATGACATTTTGCTGAATTCTTCCTATATGTTGGATCGTTACCCATCTTAAAGTTTCCTCTAGTACAGTATAGAATCATTCTTGTTCTCATACATAGAATCGATTCTCCTTGATAAAATCATTCTTGTTATGTATAGGGTAAGTCAAAAGCAAGCAGTTGTAACACAACTGAACGTAATTTTAAACAACATGCGTTCCAAAAATGAATTATCGTGTTCCATATCAAAAATGCGCCACAAAAATTGTATAAAATCTTTTAGTAAAACGCATTTTAAAGGAACATTTTCTGGAGCACACAAGGAAACATTCCGGATGAAAAAGGAACACCATATGCCAATTTTTGAAGGAACATAAAACGCAAAATGCAACAACAGTATGAAATTGACTTGGAACATACACAATATCTAAGGCAGGCATAACGCAAAAATTTTGTTTTTTTATTCCAATATTGTTACAAATATGGTATTTTAAATTAAAAGACAACTTCTCTTTTTTGTTCCAACCGGCTGAAAATGACTTGGTGTATGGGACCCTTCTGCATGACACACTTGAAATTTTTCTTGCTCCCGCTGATTTCTGTATACTCCTTTCTATTTGCTAATGATTAGAATCTTATTCTTAGGCCATCATTAGCATAGAAATGATACAATTCGTACAATAGTTTCAAGACTATATGTGAGTAGGTTCCAAACCAAATCGTACACAATCTAGTATATCTTTCTCTATTTTAATTATTGATCTTCTTGGATACAGTTTCTTCTGTATATACGTCATGCAAAGCGAGATCATGGTCGCGTGGTGCAGTTCATCATATATCAATTTTATTTCAATTAACATGTGTTGTTCCTTTAATGCATTTCAAGTGCATGCTCGGACTAAGATGATCCATCATATCCATATATTAACTCAAAACCTGCTCACCTGGACAGATTAAGACAGTTGTCATTCCCGATGAATTCTTTGCAATTTCCGAAAACATTAGACAGCGGCAATAACTTAGCATGAGCCGCAGATTTGCGGAAAATTAATGCTCGTGGTTGCGTATTGCGTACCTCGGTTTTTAATATTAATCAAATTAATATCCACTCCTCAGAAATTACGGCTCTCCGCGCTAATCGATTTCGACATTTGCGAAAGCGCAACATCGTTGAAGCTCATTAATCTGAATTGACGGGCATTAAAAACTGTTTTGATAAATTGCGATTTCCTCCGAGGACCTCAAAACAAAAATCCCTATGGAAACCTCTTGTGAGGCCGCCCAAACATCATTAAGTGTTTTTAAGGAAACAGAATATGGGGTTCCAACATGGCGACTTTGATACTTTCATAAGGGTGCGAGCACAAAGAAAGCTTAGCTGAGCAAGGCTGAGCTTACTAGAAGCGCTGATAAGCTTTCATGAATGTTTTTAACATTTTTTTTTGGAATTCCGAAAGCAGATTCTTAATACACAGAGTGGCACATAGATCACTTTTGGTCAAACGCCTTTAACCATGCCGCCTATGAACCGTAAAAATGTGTCCTGTGCTCATCATGAGATGCTAATGCGCATGTACAAGGTTTTACACGGAATGTTTCCGCTAGCGCAATGCATGCAGTAGCGCCACCAAGCACACTAACCATCACGCTGATATCAGCGTTTATTGTGCGTCCCAAAGCTGGAAACAAGTATCTTAAAACAAGCACGAATGAAGCACGTCGAATTCTCCGGTTAAGAAAGTAGTGAGGTTGCTTCCCAATATGGCAGCAAAAAACAATGCACCACCTTTGCAAAATCTTAATTGTGAGTCCCTGTAGTTTTACCTTTAATAAAATAAAATAAAACAGCTTGAAGATAACAAATTTCTCGAAGCAGACAGAAAAGCGTAATGAAAACTGGCCTAGAATGTGGTCCAACATGGTATGGAACATTGGAGCATTAGTTTGCGGAGCCCCTTCATGCATGCATGACTATTTTCGAAAGAAGATAAATTATTAAACAATCTAGAGTTTTTCAGCAAACCAAAGCGTGGAATCTACCTAATAACAATGGCCATAACGTGTTCCAAGATGGCAGCTACCATGCATCATTCAAAAATGCAGGAATCTTGTCAGCACTTTTCTTATACAGCTGTTAGATAGGGTACATTAAAAACAGTCAACGTCACCTTGACAAACTGATCATCAAGAAAGCCAAGAGACTACTATTGTGAGGAATGCCATCTTCAAATGGCAAGCTGTGTATCGAGGGTACTTCTTCACACTCGACGCCATCTTGGAAATCCCTGCTTATTTACGGGTTCCCGAGACACCCATCGGGTTCATTTATCACTGGTCACTGTTAGACGGGGTCAAGGGGTGAGCTCTATGCATAGTCTAGCGGCTAGCTTGCCTGCAGGAATCCAGACGATCAAGCTCATCCCACCCCCGCCACCCCAGATTCAATTAGTGGTCCCATTGGCTATCCAAGATGGCGGCGGGGAAAAGTTAATTAAAAAACCTCGCTTCCCGCGGCTTCGAGACAATCCCGGCCGGGTCCTCACCCTATCTAAATTGACCCCCCGCCAAGCAGCCCCATTGTGTAACGTGGTAATTGGCGAGCGAGCGGACCGGGGATCCCAACCGGTTAGGACAAACACGAGTCGTGATAACAACAACAAAACAACAACACCAACATAGATTCCATTACACCGGATACGTGGCTGGGACCGGGGCCATTAAAATTAGGCTAATTATTTTTAGTGAATCGGCCATTGTGGAGGCCGAAGTTACTAATTGCGCCTCCGAAGGACGCCATTTGCCCAAACGTAACCGGTGTAAAGATTGGTAACACCCTTGTGCGGTGTTGGAAATACTCCTCCTGTGTACAATTATTTCTCAACGTTTCTACCTCAACGTAAAATACCATTTTTAACAATTTAGAAAATTATACAGCACATTCATTACATAAGGAGCACAAAGATCAGGTCAGAAGTCTGACCCTGAATGTAAGGTGACAATGGAATAATCCATTATTATGAGTATTTGATAGTAGGCTATACAGCCCAAGCAGAAAAACTACTGCCGAATACTGTAGGTCATCCAGAGCAGCTTTAACCGTTTGCCCATGCCTCAGGAATTGGTTGGTTGGTTGGTGATAGTGGTTTAAGGGCGCAGGGGGCGCCACATGAATGACTTGAAAAGATTCACAGAGGTGGTTGGAGGAATATCACTGTGAGAATATGGTGAAGTTGGCTTCAGATATACCAACGGAGGTTTTTCCCGTGGTTAATGATGATGATAACGATATGTACAGTATATAATAAATAATATGTGCTCATTTCTGCGTTTCAGCCTGATAGTTAAAGATAACTTCCGGTATAAATTTGCTTTGAACCTATTTTCAGTAACCAACTTATCGATAAATAGTTTCATCGATGCTACAAAAATATTGCATGGTGAGCGGCCGCCAATTTAGTTAATACATGTAGCTTGTTAACTGCCAAGGCAAGTACATTGTATACCCGGATCGCTTTGATGACAAAATGGACATATTACATTTACTACAGTACATGTATTTCAAAATTGTTGAAATTTCGTTTTATTTCGAGCAAGTCCATTAAACCTAATCTCCTTAATGTTAAAATTATGCAAGTTTAAGCTTATTTTCTTTGTAACAAAGGATTATAACTTCCAAATTCATTGTCCACAATGGTGGAGTCAATGAGCCGTTAAAATTCAACGGCCTTTCGGTGGATTTCCTCTTAGGACGTTTCAAGAAGTCACGTGTTCAAGACGTCACAATCTCGACGAGACCAGGGACAATCTCCAAATCTCGAGGATAACCGTCTAACAATCTAGACAGGGTCGCCAAAAGAGCCCATAAATCGCTAGACCATGGCAACCTTGGTTTTAAAACTCATCGAGTCTCTATGGGGTCAACCCCATAAATCTGGCCGTTAGACAAGCCTCATTGTACCGTGCGAGATAAGGCCGATTAAACTCAGGTATAACGGCGTTGCAGGGCGGAAAATAAGCCACCATTATCACGTACGATACAATCCATTGTGCAAATTGCAAAGTTATGACCACTTCCCCATCTACACCATCACATGGTCATAATCAAAAATTCTGCATATGGACGGCCTTCAACTGAGATGAATGGTAAACTCTGTCTCAGCCACAAAACATGCCACCAAATGTCACCAACTGTCTTTTAGATGCCAAAGCCGTTGCAACAGCCATTACAATGATGTCACCGAAAATGATCGAAATCCTTGTAATATGTTATAGACCTATATAGGCTACTAATTCGGTTAAATCGATTTTTTCTTAAATTAAATTTGTCAGTTCGTTTAAAAAAAAATATATGCGCAGCATAATATTGCGCAGACTGCAATATAGTCAATTGAAAATGGAGCTCCGTGATTGGCTTTACGATTCTGACATGTCGATCTTTATGAACGGCCCTATCAAATCTACTGACCACTTTTGAGAGGTCGTAAAACGCTTAAAGGCAATAAAGATACCCTTTTGAGGGGCGTTCATAATATGAAAAATTGCAGTTATGTTAAAATTAGTTGCTCTATTGCATGCGAACTGGAATGATCATCTGACAAAGTAAATATTAAAAGAAAATTTCCCCATGATAAAATTCAAAAATTGAATTCACTTTTACTGATTCACTTCGCCAATATGGCGAAGCGTCTGCGGAATATCTGCAGAATGTCGACCTTTATGAACGGCCCTAGCAATTATACTGACACCTAGCTTTTGAGAGGTCGTAAAACGTTTAAAGCTTCTCTTTTGAGGGCCGTTCATAAATGTGGAAATTGCAATTTTACTAAAATTAGTTTGTCTATTTGAGTATCGCTATAGTATATCGTAGCCTAATTATAATGGCAGAAAATTAACATTTGGCTACCTATTTATTCCCAGACACAGCTAGCGTTGTACATGTAGGCTTACCGTACATGTACATGTATATTGTCTGACAAATCATGTTGTCATATTCAATCTTTGTGAAGCAGAACGAGCTACTGTATAGCTACATTATAGTTAATTGGAGTCAAAATTGAATGGGCTTTATTATGATTACTGAGCAAAAAAAAAATACATGGGCACGACGATGTCATGTGTACAGTAGGCTACAGTATACATGCATGTACTGTATAGTACTTATAAATGAGCGTACCTATTAGTATATATGTAATTGAGCAAATTTCCGTGGAAAATCCTGACGTTTCCAGTCAGATTCTGATTCAATTCTCGTTCCTCTTTCCGGATATGCAGGCCTACATCTACTGTAAAAATCAAATTTGCAATAAACTAGCCTGTTTAGTTTTAATTTGTATACCGTCCTACAAACGAACAATCTGTATCGATCAGAAACGCATTTTCTAAAATGAGATGCGTTCTGATAGAAAAAATGCAGTCATACAGTATGATTTATATTGTAACATTATGTACATAAATCTTGTAGATACAATCTAAGAATCTGAAGTAAAATTAATTTCATAATCTTAAAAAACCAGCAGATTTCCGATATTTTCCATTAGTTTTTTATGAGGCCAATAATACACACTTTTGCATACTTCAATTGAAAAATGAATTAAATGTCCCGTTATTTATGAAGTTATCATGTACACTGAATTTAATGGCAATTAAAGCACTTGTTCTTGTGCAGGCATTTGGCAGTATTTTTGAAATGGCTGAAAATAAATTAATGGAAATCTTCTTAATTTTTTATGAGCAAACTATTTGTTATAGGCAAAATCAAAAGGACCATACTAAATGCATTAATTTCCAAGCATGCAGGACGTTGAAATCGTGCCAAACCGCCCAAATTCAGAGGCGCCCATGATTGGAGGTGACTGACAACAATCGGACATGAATCATTTTTTTAATGCTTATCAGCCAATAATGAACCCGAAAAGTGTCAAAACGGAAAATGGAGGACGTGGCCCTCGAGGGGTCACCTGGTGCGACGCCAGCAGGGATGGCCGTCCAATGGCGGCGCTCCCCTGGGATTCCGTGATCAAAGTAATCAGCAAAACAATGGTCATTAAACATGGCGGACACGAGAAAGCGTGACGGCGCTCCGGCTCACAGCCCTATTGGTCGCTTTTGGCCCGCGTCATTGGCGCTTCTGCTAAGCGCCGGCATAAATTCATAAACAGGCATCAAAGTGATTAATTAACGAAATTTTGGTCGAAAGAAAAATTGGGGAGGAGTGATAAACGTATTAATTTCGTTGATCACGCATGCGCATTATTGTTGCTCGCTGATTGGCTAGGAAAGTCTGGATTGCACGCAAACCTATGCCATTCATTCAAGAATATACTGTACAAGTATACCGAGATCGCAGCGCCGTCTAGAAGCAAACTTCACAGCCAGTTAGATCCTATGCAAGGTCATGGTATCATCCCATGGCCTGTTATACGTACGGTAGTTTTGGAGAAAGTTGAAAAGCGAATTCAAGCGATGAAGATTCATGTCTCTCCAATGTCTCCGGAATGATTCGGTCTAAGAAACCTTTTGAATTTTTCCAAGCCCTGTAAATCCGATATTAAAAGCCCATCAAAGCCAATATCACATCTAATGACGCGTGATAATCCAACAAAAATTTTGAAAAATTCGTGGGAAGACTATAAAGTGATGCATGCAGGCTGAGCAAAGCCAATTAGTTGTTTGTATTTTTGCATCAGATACTGCCAGTTGTACAGCTCAGCAAGAGATTCCATCCGACAAACTTTAGAAGTAGCGAGTCATGGCGTTTCCAGAGAACTCCAAGACTCCATCTGCATGCATGCATTAGACACCGAAAGAGTAACTTTCAAGGATTTCAAAGATTCATTTCCGTTGGGAAGGAATAAACCATGCAGTCTCGTCTTGTCAAAGGTTGTGGCTGAACAAATCCAAATGCTCGAACGTCCAAGAATCTCTTGAAAAGTCCAAGCTATAACTCTCAAGCAACCAAACATTTCGAATGGAAGGGTTTCCGGACAACTGCAGAGCTCCTGGTGCTCAAAGCCAATTCCAACCACTTCATCCTGCAGACACGCAGCAAAATCGCAAACAGCACATCCAAAACATCCCCGATTCTCCAGATTCCTGAAGCATTTGATCGGAGGGGAGGCAACAAAACAGTCGTCATAAAAGAGCGACGGCACAGCCTCATATTCCGCGCTCATATGCGTAATTCCCAGCTATCAAATTATGCCGAGCCATAAATTTTGGACATTTTGTCTTCGGCATGCCTGGCCATAAATCTGCAGAGGCGAAGATATTGGGAACCCGTTCCCCGGGAAAAAAAAATGATTCCGCGAAGGAATATGCATGCGCGAGCTCGTAAAAACTCAATGTTCTCTCCAGCAACGAAAAGAAATATGTCCGCATGAAAAAGAGATTATTTGCATATCGGATGACGACGAAATACAGAGTTGCGTCTGCCGAACAATGAAGTGGGGCGATAGGGATGGCTCCGTATTATATAGATGCGGAACTGCTGAAATCGTGGCAAAGCAGATGAGGAATCTTGCAGAGATTGCATGCCATTGAGCCGTGTAATTAATTCCATGTTGCCGCGGCCATTTGCATGGAAACGCAATGAGCCAAATGCGAGGATTTCGGCTCGACGATAAATAAGCGTTATAAGGAAATTTGCCATGCGTTTCGATGAACGCGCTCTCGTGTTAATTGCGCCAACGACTGGATCTCCAGATTTGTTACGGCGCTTTATGGAACAACGGTAGATGGAGCCTCGAATGTCGCTTTATACTGTATAGGCTACCCAGATTAACCCATTGCCTAACGCAGCCTCTTGTCTTTTTGATTCTGTTGACATCACCGAGATTTTGTCCATATTATATATACTTCGAGCAACATCTGGTTTCCTGATGTTCTGCTTGTGCTTCAAAGGGTTTGAGCGTTTGCAAAATATGTGTACATTTGCACATGTATGAAGCTACACACTGCATGGAGGAAACAAACTTGCGTAAACAATTCATGCAAAACATTACGTGAAAGATTTTATGCAAACAACTATAGTAGGAATTGGCCACTCAATGTCCCTTAATATTATGTTTTCTTCAGTGTTGCTTAAGTGTCCAATTCCAAATAAGTTATTTGTGGACCATAAGTTTTTTTTAAAAAAAATATTTCTATGTTAACTAAATTTATTCAGAACCTCTCATCAACATTTAATTCATTCTGTTTTTTGCTAATGTATATCTCAACGGTCTATTCCATCATTTAAAACATTTCGAAGCGCAGTTTGCATCATTTTTTTTCCCAATTTTTTTTAAGTGGGTGTAAACAAATAATCCCATCATTACCAAGACAGTGTACATAAACTGAACTTCAGAATGTGTTATTTGCTCTAAATCATGTAAATTTCAACCTATCTCGTAGGAAAGGGTATATATACACTGTGTGTAATTTATTTAAAGGAATATGTGTAGATCTCAACCCTTCCTTAATTTTAAAGGGGTTACATAACTACTTTGTTTTTTTTAGAATGTTACGACATTTTGAAAATTACGTAAAGCGATACCGACATGATTAGAAAATCTTTACATCCATTATAAAATATAGAAGTGCATTTGCAAAGTGTCATTTTTTATATTATACACACATCCAATACTTGGTTTTACAATTTTCTGTTGGTACAGCTAGTTTTCTATAAGCTTATAACGTTTTGGTGAGTTAAATTGATTTGTAATTTAACAACAACAATGAGATAATGCCCAGATTATGCAAATGATAGATAACAAATGTATCATATATTTGGCATTAGTAAATCAAATACTGTACTATAATTGTACTGGATCGTTTTAAGAACTATAATTTTCGTCTTGTGTATTCTTAATTGCATATTTTAGGTAATGAATAATTTAAATATTTGCTTACACCCAATACATATACAGTAAGCTGTATATTGAACGGCATAATCAATTTTTGAAGAGAAATTCCATGGCAGTATTGACAGAACATGTTCTGTTCATTAGTTCTGAATGTTCGCGAAATCCTGAAAACAAAAAATATGTATGGTATATACCGTTACCAGGGTGTAGTGTATGCATCAAATTTGGTGGAAATCTATTCCAGTGAGAATCCATTCGATTACAGAGCCTTCCAATGACTGAATGCAGCTCTATAGAATCCAGCATTCAAGAGCGTTATAACGAAAATTGGATATTTATTCATGGCAACAGTAGGCTCCATCAGCATCCAAGGAGTATCTGCTGAAGGGAGGAGGGGGTGCCATCCATCCATCATTTTACAGAATGTTTGAACAGCTATCAAGGAAATTGCTGCGCATTCTCTGGAGATTTATGAGGTTTACCTCGCACTATACTTTTGATAAAACTGCATTAATTAGAGCTTTGTCAGACAGACGTTCATTAGCACTGCTGCAAATTATAGGCTCAGGCGATCCATAGGCGCGAGGCATTTGTCAAGCGCAGCTCATCGCTGACAATTGCCATGCTATAGACTGGTTGCGCCATTCTTAATAATCACTTACGGAAGATAACTGTCCTTTAAATCAGCCCCTTCAACTGGCTTTCAGCGAATCAGAATTCGCAATATGTCCTATGTGAATAGGACATTCGCAAGAGTTCTTCAAAAAACAGTTCATCAGGATTCACAAATATGTACATCGATTAGATGAGAATTTTTACTAAATCTTTCTTAATTTTCCCTATAAAGCATTCGCATTTATTAATTTGGCATATAGGGCCTATTTATACAGTAGTTTGCAAAACTAATTCATGAAAATCTCAGTGAAACTCACCTGTAATTTCCTATACAATTATAGTTCCGAGACATTAACCCTTCACCAAGTGGCCATCTATACCTTTCATGCCCATAATATAATGGTGATCCTATATCAAAACTGCTTCGCACTCACTCAATCGTTTAAAAACGAGCGCCATCTATGAACGCGTCGTATGCTTCCATGTCTCAGATCTGTTCAGGACGATTCATTCTTAATTACGAATAGTTCCCATTTTTCTAGTGGTTGGAATTGAATACATTGAATTAAATATATGTGCTTGTTAAGAAATACATTTAAGTACAGGAAAGATCATTATCGCATTCAAATTTCAGTATTCATAACTATATCGTCAAGTTTAGTATAGTATAGTACATGTATATGCGGAAGACTCGCCTAAATTACGATTCGTATACTTTATACATGTATAGTTGCATGTGAAGCCACGTTATAAAATCACTCAAGGTGATCGCCGTGTATTTAACCAATTAAAGCTTTCCTTTCGCATGTGCAAAAGTTACTTCCCGACTGTAAAAGTACGATTCGTAAAGATTCTATCTGAGTAGCCCTATTATGTTTTTAACATGCCATATCCTTGAAGGAATAGTGCCGTAATGTGTATTAAAAATACACGTAAACTACATAACTACACGTAAAGTATTCTGAACATTCCTACAAATTCGCAAACAGCTGTTGTTCGAACATTTCTATGGTTGCAAAAATTCAAAGTATACTGCATACTGATTGCAGTACCGAGCAAGGTGGCTTAGAGGTTGGCATCCTCGTCTTGCATTCGGTAGACTCAGGTTCGATTCCTGGGTCGGC
>JAQGBX010006978.1:0-11892 GCA_034698745.1 Megaphyllum sjaelandicum | reverse complement strand
CAGTTAAGAAAACGAATGATATTAAATGAGAAAAGTTAAAATTAGAATTAAATCAGCCCATCAATGGCTCACAACAATGAGCCGTTGATGGTCGTGCTTAGCATTTCTTAAATTATCTTACGTAGAGATAAATTTGTAAAACGTTTGTTTTCTTTGTGGTTCTAGAAAAATACTGTTAGTTAGAATACAACTTCCATGTAGTTATTTCGAAGACAAAATAATGTATCACCCAAAATTCCACCACATTTTTAATTTTTTTCCTAATTCAGTAACCATCATTTTTGAAGAGCTTCTCTAAACTTCTCAACTTTTCTTAAGAAATTTGCTTGCATAATGTATGATTTCTGTCGCCGACTGGTTTTTGGGAAATCTCCACACCGAAAAACGATACAATCCAGAAAGTCAGATAGTGGCAGTAAACATGTTTGTGATGGAGACAGTCCGTAAATCATCGTTTACTGCAAAACTTTGGCAGGCAGTTTATAATATCGTTTAGCCACAGCAGCCCTCGATAAAAACTGAAATATCAGACCTAATATTTCAGTGCTTTTTCAGGGTCTGAATTATTACCGATAAAGTGAGTCAAGAAATCAAATGAATCAAGGCTCGTTCCTGGAACTTTCCTCTCCTCTTCATCAATAGTTTTATGCAGTGACCACTATACGAGATTATACACCTCGCTATCTCCAAAGGATAAATCAATCGCAGTAAAATGTTCTAAAATCTACAAATCTCCCTCCTGTTTTCAACTATTCAGCAGGATTTATTTCGGACTTCCTCATGTCGTAACCCAGGATTTACTAAAATATTATGGCGCCACGAGGGGTCATTTCTATACGTCCTAAGTTCTAAGCATCGTTTTGCGATTGGAGATTGTTAAACGTAAATCCTTATAGCGTAGTGGGTACATTTTCAAAAAAAAAAACTGATAAAATTATGTTCTGAAATAGTGACTTGAATATTAAGTGTTCGAGCGACGTAATTTCTTGTTGAAATATTTTCCAAAAAAGATATCCCCACCTAGTGAAATGTCACGTGATACACTAATGCTGACGAAATCTGCATGATTTTCAATTGCGCATGAACTTTATACGATTAAAAAACCTCATGCATGTCCAGACGTGTCCAAGTTTGGATTAAAACCACTGGAGCTTTTTCACTATATTCCACCATAAACGTTATCATACGAAAAATATTCATAACTTTTTTTAAAGGATTTTTGTAAACATGTAAAAAGCCACACAAACGAAGCAATTTAGCTCGAAACTGTTCCCAAATACAGTACATGATTGCTTGATATTACCCCGTGTGTTGGGAAAAAATGTCCTTCGCAAATATATATTCCAGACACACAGAATTTTTCGAATAGAAAATGATCCTATTCTGAGAAAACTTATTTATGCAAAGAAACTGACGTTATAGGTTTTAGAGTGCTTGCATCAGTTCTTTTTGATGGATAGCTTATCAGGAAAGCAATACATTGTATGTCATGAAATGTAATAATTGAAGTGCTGTCAAGTAAGTGTGTCCCCATTTTCCTTTTAAAAATCGTTATCATTTGACTTAGGGATATATTTCTGAAAATATCGCTCCATGTGTCCTGCAATTTCTGGCAATTTATTTTTAGATAATTTTTTGCGACGGTCTTAAGACAGTCATTTCAACAAATGTAATGTTTCAATCATGACGTTTTCCCCACTCAGAATTTTCCAACAAATATAACTTAGTTCCCATAGCAAATTGCTCTCTAACGACAACAGATTCAATAGAAACAAAAGTTGAAAAACAAACATACCATTGACGTATAGCAGAGCCGAGTGGTTGGAAGTTGCTGCTGAATTGGCAGCGACGCAGGTGTAGTTGCCGTTGTGTCTGGAACTGAGCACGGTGATGATCAGGGAACTGGTGTAGTCGTCGATGCGACGAACGACCACGTCGACGGAGGAAGTGGGTGATGACAAAGGTAGACCGTCCTTCAGCCATTCCATGGTCAAGGGCAAGTCGCCCTCACTGACGGCGCAAAAGACTTGAGCCCTCTTGCCCATGTGCAACTGACCCTCTTGAAAGGAGAAAGGGACAACCGTTGGTGGGACTAAAAAAACAAACAAACACGAGTTAAATTACGAATTTGAAACAAAGCAATTCAAAAACTACTCAGGATAATGGAGGTATTTCAAGCAGGCGCTTTTTTCAACTCTTATGGCTGATTACCACTGGGCAGAAAGAGCATGCGTGATGTTGGGAGCAAGCAGAAGAAGTTGGACAGTGAAGCCAATTTTTAAACGCAGCATTTTTAGCCCCACGCCATCTGCTACTTCATTGGTTTGATAAATATTGTTCGAAATTGACTTAATATTCTATTTTTTTTTAATATATTTCAGTATTTTTAAATGAAATGAGTAGTCATATAATCGAATGCATGCAAGTTCTACTCTATTCAATTCAATTCTTTCCCCTGCAGTCAGTACATACAAGTATAGTACCATGTGACAGGTCATGATGGACCCCAACATCACGATTTAATTAATTTTCCCGTAGTTACTATGACTTTTAAGACGAGGATGGGTTGGGAAGACGGTCATGGCCGATTTAATATAGGAACTATCTCAACATTCGACTGGAGGAATTGTGGGAAACCATGAAAAACCACAATCGAGGATAGCCGATCTACCGAATGCATGCAAGCCAAGAATACTAACCTATAAGCCACCTTGCTTAAGACTTGCTTGCTTTCTAAGACGTAATGCTTGAGTAATACTTAAAATGTTTATGATTTCTCACATAATTTAAAAATATTGAAATATATACAGAAAAATAAGATAATAATGTAAATTTCGAAGGATCAACTCAACGAAGTACCAGACGACGTCCATAAGTCATTACACGTAGGGGGAGGAATGATAAAAAAGTTGCTTAGAAAAATTGCCTTCCCAGGGTCAGGATGAAGATTAAAAGCTAGTAAAAGTTTTGCTGAGCTTCAGCGGCACCTACATAGAACAGTATGCGACAAACCGTAGTGCGCATGCGCGCCGCATACTAAAGGTAGAATTCTGCCCAATGGTAATCAGGCTTTAACCACAATCTCAAACGTAGAAAACTTGGAAAATAATTTACGATGAAAATTTCGTCACCACCGAAATACTATACGCATATGTCCTAAAAATTCATTTTTAAAGTCATTCATTCCACTTTTACAACTCCCTTAAGAGTTCTTGTTAACAATGCTCCAGGACAGTTTACAGACTTCCTCTCGATGACACGTTACACTTAATTCGTCTTAAGCCTCTTAAGTATCGAAAGCACCAGCTCGCAATGCTTTATTAATTCAAATTCATAAATGAACGCAGTTTCATAATCTTCCTCATTCGTTAACCCCATCTGCACGTGGGATGGGGGATTACTCTCCAAATTTACGACGCACATCAGCTTCTCTAAAATATGTTAGCCTAGCTGAACATAATGGAGATTACGCTGGCTTATGTGCCAGGGGAGAATCAGGATGCTCGAAATAAAACTAGGTTATTACGTTATTTTAAGAACGTCCCTCGTGTTTCGCTATCAATTTTCTTCGAAATAACATGGAGAAAAAAATAATGGCCTCAATGAACGTTAATTCGAGACATAAAGATTGCAGGAACGGCTTCCCGCAATACTTTTACAAGCAGGGATTCTCGGAGCCTCTCCAGCGAAAGAAGCGTGGATGTGGGGAATTAAGTTCATGTAATGAAGACATAAAAACAGCGTGCCCCACGAAAGAAGGTTCATCATTTATCCGATACGAAGGAGAAGAGAACGAGCATCAATCAAACACAAACAGACAAGAGTTTGGGAAATTGATGGTTTGGAAGGGACCAATGTCAGGCCCAAGCTCATACGTCACGATTCAACGATAGGACACAAATGTCACACCATGTACTCCGATTATAATAAAAAATACTGTTTTGACCCAAGGTCCAACTCGAATAACTTATGGACATGCTCATTAGCACTTCAAGAATGGTGGCGTTATTGTCCCCCTATTCAGAAATCTGCCTTCTCGTCTAACACATCCCCCAGAAATTTCATTTTCAACTTTCCTAACTTTCCAAATTTTAAAACAAATTTCCCTCACCAATGACAATGTCAATATTGACCTATACCAATGTTATCCACAGTTTTGCAAAATCGACGTTGGATATTATTCAATATTTTTCAAAATTCACTAATGACAATTTTGAAAATTGTTCAATTTTTTTAAATTAGCCTGAAAATGTTTTGAAATTGAAAAATTTGTATTCATAAAATCTTGCAAATTTGTTTTCGGAATCTGTTAAATTTTTTTTTCTATTAGCAGCATATAAACATTTGTTAATGTTTAAATGCTGCTAATAGAAAAAAATTTGTTCAAGGAATAAAATACAGATTTCAAATTGAGTACCGTACAGTTTTTTTTAAAAAAAAACTTTTTAAACATTTAAAAGCATCGTAATTTACTTGTATTGCGCTGTATAAATACCTGTGCCAAAATACATTTGTCAGTACGTGAACCAGGAATGATTATATTTATGGATAACATCGCCATATACCAGGACTATTGACCAGGAAGAATAATTGAACAGCCTAGAAGTTTTTTCAGCGTATCATTCATTTCTAGAAACTAGTCTCATTTAAAATACGGGAAACTTGCAATCATACCCAAAAGATATTTCATGAAAAAGGCGCAATTTATCGTTACTTTAATACCTAATATAAAACTACAAAGGCTGCACAGCATGTACGAATTGATCAATGTACTTGCCAACATTATTTTCAAGGAACATATTTTTTTCCGAATCGAAGACAGAGCGCTTCAGTTTCATTTATCATAAAAAAAACTGTGCACTCATATCGAGTTGAAATATAATGGAAACTGAGTAACAATTCCGCTGAATTGCGCTAGCGCGTTATTACAATGTATATGTAGTTGAATTCTTATTATCGTTCTTCGAGGTCATTTATCACTGCCTAAATCCAAAGATTGGCCCGAGCAATGCAAAAGGCATTGTCTGCCAACTGTTCCAGAAAAATGTGGAGTAAACCCCGCGAGAACCACTACGTAATATTTGAGAAAAGTAATTTTAAGTTGGATATGTTCTTTTAAATAAACGCAAAAATACATTTTCATCCCTTCCCAAACTCCAGAAATTTTAAAAATAAATAAACAACCAACCAAATTGCGATAAGGTTTTAAACCCTGCAACGAACTTTAATTAAATTCCTAAGTTTTATTACTCACCCAGCACTATTACCTCTAATTCCCTGCTGGCAGAGCGTCCATCAGCATTGCTAACGATGCATCTGTATTTGCCAGCATCTTGGGTGCGCTGGACATCTCGAATCATCAAGGTCCCATTGTGGAAGGCCACCTGTCGATGATCCACAGGAAGTCGAGTGCCATCTGTTGGAAATTAAGAGACGTTTAATTAGATCGTTCCATTTGTTTTAATCGTTAGAAAGTATACACATCTGAAAGCTGGCTGCTCCATGCAACATGGACGTTGGTTATTGAATGATACAAGTACATGCACATTGAATTATGAAGAATCGAAATAAACGTAAATGAAGCACAGTCGATTCTTTAGCAGCCGTGAAGTCACGTGTACATCAGGAATGCTTTAATTGCATGGTTTAAATGCAGCAATAAACTCGATAACGCTTAATTCGATTCTGCACACCTGACTTCATAGCAGTCAAAGTGCGATTCGCAAAGATTCAGTCTGATATGTGTCATATTCTAGCAATACCATTGAATCGAGTATTTCAGGAGGAATCACTATACAGGGTGATTGAAATATCTGGTTCCTGAGAATAGTTTGGACTGGATGCATGTTAAAATTGAAATTAAAAACTTGTAGAAAACACATAAGAGTAGATAACGCAAATTTTTATAATTTAATTGGCTCCATATTTCGAGCGTAGAAGTTTGTAATCTGAACGTTTGTCCAAACCATTATCGAATTCGGAAATTAAACCGTAATGAACATTCTAGCCACCCTGTATAGGCTTCTTCTGATACGTTAGTGGCCCTCAGACAAAATATTTGCAGATCACACTTTGGCAGTCCCAAAGCCACATGGGCTAAAAGAAGGTTTTAATCTTCTATATATTGGTGATAACCATGAAATGGACATCTTCAAACCAAATGATATATCGATTTCACACACGTGACTATATATATAGACGAGTGCCAAAATGCCATTCATAAAGCTCCTACCCGAGTACCTCGTTTTAATTGCTACGCAACCTTCAACTCAGCATGGAATGACCGCAGAACGTTTGCCACGGAGTCAGCAGTCGTGCAGTGGCATCCAACGGGGGAATTCCCCCGCTTTAGCGCTTCATTCCAATCGCGCAAAATGGCGCTCTTTCCAATTAACCGGTTCGACAGATTTACTACGCGTTAAAAATCGACGCAAATCGTTTTTTAAAAAAAGCCCCCGAAACCACCTCGTAAAGCAGGCTAAAATGTGTTTTCCATTAAAAGCTGGAGCATCCTCCAAATTGCGTTAGATCGGGGATGACACGGAACAACGCCATCTTGGAATGGAAAATCTATTATCAGGTGATGGAATAATTTATTTTAAGGCATCCTAAGGGATTGGAAAACAGGATGGATTTTCTTTGATTATTCCCCAATGGAGTCACGCGTTTCTTGATCAATTCCTACCGTGCACTTTCGGACGTACGCCAGCGCCACCATCGACAGGGAAGGCCATACAGTCGAACTCGGATAAGTGAAACCAGTTTAAATGAAAAAAAACCTCATAATCAAAACAAATGGCCAAACCCTGACCTATTAATTGCCTTATGCTTTGTGTGTTCAATGAAACCGAATAAGTGAAAATCGGGTCTCTCAAGCAACAACATAGATTCGCAGTGAGTAGTAGTACAGTCGACCCTCGTTTTTTACTCCTCTCATATATAAAGATAATGTTTTCACTTACACAATTGCGAAGTATCCCAGAAATCATAGGCAAATTTTTGCTCAAGTTACGAAATAAACTTTCACAACAGTATCGACACCCCAGTATTGTACATTTAATCTGACAAATCTTTTGTCTGAGAGGAAGATCTAACGTCAACACTTTGCAAAAAGAAAACACTTCTTTGAGGATAAACTGAGATAATAAATTCTACGGTATAGTAACTTCTCGGTGCGATCCTGATGTTGAGAAACAATTTCAACCCGTCGGATTATTAATACGATTTAAAAATAGATGATTTCGTGCTTGCTAATTTTTTTAATTACCATAAATATACATGTTTGGCCGTTACTCGATTGCTCCGAGCATAAATTGAAGCAAAACAAGCGCTTTTAAGCAAAAAAAAAGCTAAAAAAAAAGCGGTTAAGTGCAACAGTTTTCCTTGCCCGGACAGGTTTTCACTTCTAATTTCAATTTTGATTGATTAAGGCACGCGAGATGGAATCCACGCTTCAATCCGGAAACGACCGCAGCGCCATTGCAATGAGCATTTCACCAATGGTTTTCAACACCCGTGTCATAATTAATTACTAATGGTTTGGGCCATTACGCCGAGGCCGATTTTCGATGGCATTAATATAAATAGTAAGTAGCGGCGTGGCACGAATAATAATTCTGAAAGCTTTTAGTTGTCCGTTTCCAACTGAAGCATTAATTCGGAGGCGCCGCAATATAATCCCATTTTTATAAGGAAAATCAATCAAGCCGTCTGCGGAGTGTAAACAACGATCATCGGATCTGCCACGCATTAATGGCAACGTGCATTTCTAATCAATCAACGTGGCGTTTCGTGCACAGAGCATTAACAAGAAATTAAAAGCACCAGGCTGCGTGCATCCTGCGTTTGAGTACCGATTTTGCTCGGGACATTTCCCCGAAGTACTGCTTACGGGAGTTTTATGGGCAGTGGGCTAACTGCGTTTGAAAATCTTGGACAGAACCAGCAGCCAGCTAGAGCTGTCAAGAACGACGTGGGTAAAACGTGGGATACTCGGATAAATTCTTTGCGAAACGTCATTTTTCAGCCGGATCGTCTAACGACATAGTGGGACGTGGTGTACTCAAATAGAGGCTTTGCGAATCGCAATTTTGCAGCGGAGAAGTTCTACGGTAAAGTGGAACGTGCCGCTGTCAAGTCACGTGGGCAAATCCAGCACGCTAGTTGACCATGAAAGCGAAATGGCTGCATGGTGGTAAATGCAGTATATGTGACGTCCCTTTGCGTTACACTGCATACACACGTAAAATTGAACCCTCGTTAATACAAATCTCAAGGGACGTCAACATTTTCTCGTTTAAACCGCACATTTGTAATAACCGAAATCGAAAATCATCTTAAACGAAGAAATTAAAATTATTCGTTCATACCCTAGGACGATGGCTGGAACCGAGTTCGTATTATCAGAAATTCGAATAAAGTCAGTTCTTCATAATGAGGTTCCACTGTAGCCCTTTAGAAAAAGCTGACTGATTTCTTACAGTCCACCAACTGAAAAATCAGGATGCGCAGGAAATGTAATATTGGCATTTTATTAAATTTGCCCATGTTATTTTTTTTAAATGTTGATACCGGATACGGGATACCCGGAGACTCAACAATGGACAATATTACAGACTGATAGAGTATACAAGATGCAATTTCCCATTTTATCCCGGGTCCGCGGGCCGGCATCGCAAGCATTCCCATATGAGTATCCCTAATATGTTTTCGTTAAACTATTCATCGATTCCATGAACATCCATGGAAACATATTCGTATACCATTCTTTGATTAAAACTTTTCTCGGATGCCATTTTGGAAAATATGCATCAAATTTAATATGGAACCTGCAGCACATTCGAAACCATACGTGATCTAAATGAAAACCAACTGATTGCAGCAGCTTTCTTAGTGGGAAGTCTTAAAGATGCCAACTTGGATGTTGAATTACGTCACTTCCTCCTCAACTCGTACACGTCGAATTTTCCAAATTCAAACCGAGTATAAATGAAATGGTATTTGACATGGATTGAGTGAGGGATTCCGACAACTCCTTCTGGATCCGAATTTCAACCGCTGACCGCATCAGATTCGTTCTTTAACATTCTCCAGGCAGTTCAATATTCGCTGAGATTTGCTGTTCCTAGACTCATATTTTCGGAAGTTTCCGATTTGCGGGCCTTTGGGAACGATTGCCTGGCACTTTAGGCCTTCGTGTTAACTTGTTTCGAAAATCCCCTCAGGTTAGCAGGGATTTGAATCCATCGATAAAATCGTTACCTCTTTCAAGCCTGCAGTTTTTTACACGAAAACGTTCGTGTAAATATATTCATTGGCTCATAGTCGAACAGGCTAGGAATAAAAATGTGACAAATTGATGAATATAAGAATATGATAAGGTAGATTATATGGCTGCGATCATGCGTTGATCGATTACGTTGTCAGTTTGCATCACGCGTGCCATTAATAATATTTGCTTGCCCATATTTCAAGAGCTACAGCCAGCTGAAGAGAATTCCTCACGAATATACGAAAAGAAAAAGGTTTTATATCGTTACACTAATGCTCGTCCTAATTGCATAGACGCTAATTATAACTTAATTGATACAAGCGCAGCAAATGACAAGCATGAAAGGGACAGAATGAACAATGACATCCAGTAATGGGAACTAAAAAAAAACTGGATAAGTGAAAAATATTCATGGCATGAACTTAATTTTTCTCGATGGTTTAAGCGTTAACTTAAGAGAACTGCTTCAGAGAAAAACCGGATGAGTGAAAGCTCATTAAGTGAAAAACCTTATAAGTGCCATTTTTTGGAAGCCCCAACACAGTATAGGGTGGCCCCAGACGCACCTTTTGTGTTTTTGTTTTACCCGGATAAGTGAAAATTATGCCTTATAATCTACGGTATAAATTCTTAGTGAATGCTACTACAGTCGATTGGCGTTTTTACACACCTTCCATTTACGAAAACAGCGCTTTTACGAATTAATGCGTTGGTCCCGAATTGTTTCAAATAGAATTAATATTAAATTTTGCTCCGAGTTCCGAACTAAAATGACACATTCAGCATTTCTTACGAACTCAATTTCCACATACAATTACTCCACTGTTTTTTTCTCTTTTGGGAAACGGAAATTTCTCCAAATCGGTTAGATTTCGGACCTTCCAAAAGGGTAACAAGGCGGGGGTGAGACAAAATGGCCTAGTAAAAATAAAACGTCTCTTGTGATTTTTTGGAATCTGAAGCATATAAAGGTAAGTGCAAATTGCGTTTCCATTTTAGGAACTCTTCTATTGCTGGATAAACAGGATAATGATTGTGTTCAATATAAAGTTTTGTTTAATAACAATACAGCAAATACACGATTAAGCAATACAGTGTAATTGACTGATCAGATCAGAAACTGAGCTAAAATAAGCGATTTGATGCAAAAATCGCACAAATAAAAAATCGGACAAGTGAAAATATTTTTGTTTTGCAATGCTGATTTTCATTTATCTGTTTTGGACTATGTTTAAGCATGAAAGTACGAAAAAAGATATTAAAATTATCAAGCGATGGTATTTCCAATGTCTTCCAGCGTTATAGCTTCATAAAATATGGTCCAATTTAATTTTATGATCTTCGTGTATGTTATTAAGCCGTTAAATTTATGAACATTGAGGAAGATTAAAATCAATCTATGAACTAGATTCTCGCCATGATAAAATCCGAGATAATGTTCTCGCTTGGAGAAAAATAATGAATTCATAAATTTTACGAGAGAATTCTGTACTGAAATAAATATATAAATTATTGTAAGTATTAAAATATTTTAGAATAATATTATAGCTTGAATTCAAAATTCATTAATAATTTTGTGAACATTAAGTAAATAAAACTTAAAACTTCGTTAATTTTTGCGATTTGAATTTGAAAATAATTCTCATAGATTATAAATAATTGCATAACTTTGCTTGCAAGGCATTATAATAATTCAGGAATTACAACAACATGCTTCACTCTTTGCAATGATAAACCGTATAGTCATTCGTCTCACTAATCACACCTATCTTAAACTAAGCTTGAACACGGTGCTATTACAAGAATGCTAAGTCCAAATATGTTGAAAAACGTTGAAAATTGTTGAAAACCTAAAAAATAATGTGAAATTTCAATTTGAAAACTATCACCAAAAAATATACTGTATAATTTACATGTACATTTACAAAGCAAATCCTGTTTGTTTTTATTTTCAATTCAATTTAGAAAAGAAAATATTTTAAGTGCTGGACTTAGACACTTTTGCTTTACAGCTTTGCCATCCGGAGTTTGAAATTATGAGTATTGTTCAGTCAAAATTGCGTTATGCTAAAAAAAGTTTAAAAATAACATGTAGGGTTTTTCAAACATCATTCACCTTTAAATCGGAAAAAAATTAAAACTAAACATTTTCAAACAATAATCTGTTGAAAATCTGTTGTTTTGACATGTTTAAGGCTTGCGTGCTGGAGAAACTTGTTCAGTCAAAAATATTTGTTATACTGAAAGAAATATTTCAAATAACATTTAGGGTCGTTTAAACATTTTTCGCCTAAACATTTTAAAACTAAACATTTTCAAACAAAACCCTTTGAAAACAATCTGTTTCAAACTTGTTATTTTAACATGTTTAAGAACATGTTGGAACATGAAACAGTTTAGTTTTGACCTCTAACTCATCACTGTAATAACATTTCACTGTATACACTTCAACTTCCTGCAAAAGTTGTGATATGAAGGTATGATTATATTTACTGACTAATGACAAACTAATTCACATAAATTTCAACCTTACTTACATGCACTGTAAGTCAAAATCGAGCTGTTGGAACACTACGGAACGTATTTTGGAACACAATAGGCGTTCCAGGGACTGATTATTG
>JAQGBX010006977.1:0-11892 GCA_034698745.1 Megaphyllum sjaelandicum | reverse complement strand
AAAGTAACCGCAAATTAATTTCAGTCTTTAAAAGTATAAAACGTTTCGGACAGTCAGTTAAAATATAGCAGGTTACACACTTAACCGGTTTTTTCACTTATCGGGGTTTTGCGTGATGCGCTCAAATTAAATCAGTTTCTGCCCAGATTAGTTAAATACAGTGTAGGTTAATGTCTTAGACGAGTATGCATTGATATAAACAAAGCTTTGTAACGAATACATGTAGCCTACATTCAGCAGTAAGATCTAGCAATAGAAGAGGAGAAACACTAAAATGTATAGGCCTACATGTTGATCAGCAGGACCATCAATTTCGATTTCAGGGTGTCAAGAATTTCAATCTTTTTTTTCTATGTTCTGAGATGTAAGAATTCTTTTTGGTCTCCCTTTCACACAAGTTGTATACAGTACTCAGTCACTGAGAAATATAGACCAAAAATATTCCACACTTTAGATCGATAGACAACCTAAAGAATTCATATATGTGTACACTTTCTTAAGCATAATATTTACAATTTACAAGGGGGAAATAAAGGTGCAGACACATGAACAGTTGCATGTTTCAGGTTGATTGAAATGTCTATAGTTTGAACTTTAGGGGGCAAATATGAAGTAAAGAGAGATTACAACACATGTAAACTTTATTATTTGCATTCAAGGTATAGTCAGTGCATTATACGCCAAGTGTGTTGGTTCAGATTTGCTCCTTCAACTCCATCGAAACTATTCCCATGGAACAAGACATTTCAATCGCCCTGCATACTGTTCATTATATGACACATGCATATTTCTAGCTCTAATTACGACTTTATGCATTTCAGAATATTGTCATATAAATGCATGCATGCTTAAATGTTTATGAATACTATACTGTATGCCTATATAGCACGCAATTATTATTGTATTATCGTGTTTGTTCCAGACTGTCATTGTTAACTGATGTCGACAAAAACATAAATTATTTAGACGCACTGGCAATTTCAAGCACATGTTTGTTTTTAACTTGCTTGCATGTTTAAATAGTGTCACTTAAGTGCCAGAATGAAAATATGCTTACAGAACTTATAAACGTGTAAGTTCTGCAATTAAACATTCCAGATCTTTCATAGACATGCAAAGTATATTTTCAGGTGTTATTGTATACAGCGAGTTATTTACCAATAATGTTTTAAAAATAAACATTGTAACATTATTCTATAAGATGCATTTAGTTTTTAACTAATCCTCAAAACTAAGGATTAGTTTTTAACAATAATCCTCAAAACTAAGGATTAGTTTTTAACTAATCCTCAAAACTTGCAGGCTTTATAAATGTACTTATTACATCAATTTGGATGAAATATACCGTTAGCCATGACAAATCTACAATGCACATTATATAGCAAATCCACCCATTTTTATTAATTCTCCAAGGAAAATATAATTCGTTTCTTCACCTCAGCCATTTTTTTAAAACGGCCTTACCCTTTATTTTTAAACAAAATAAGAAAGGATATATTAAAAATAAATCATAACTGCTTTTCATTTTTCATTTTGTTTAAAATTATTTTCTATATATGTTTATTTTGTTGAGAATATAAGCGGAACGAATGAGTCTCAATTCTTGCTCGGGGAAAATAAATTTTGCATATTATTGCGTTCTAACTATAACGATAATTCATGGATATCAAAATTCTTGAACATTTGAAGATATAAACCGCCATGTGTTGTACAAACGTGCAAATTGTTGTTTATTTGCATGCACCCTGGCAATTTTGGTAAATGTTGGGTATATTTTATATGAAATATACACGCGTGTTGGTGTTGCGGCAAAACAACATGGATAATGCATCTGCAAATGCCTTAAAAATTATGTTTATAAATACTGTGATTCAATTTCGTGCCAATTTAAAGAGTCAAAAGCCATGGGCACGAAAACGCGCGTGTAATATTGACAGCATTAAATTAAACATTTTAAATATCACTTCAAAAAATATCATGGAAATATATAACATGTAAATTTGGATATATCTTAAGCACGATTTCATCGAAGCATTCAGACATGTCAGGTTCTTGCAAACAATTAACATGTCTGCATGGAAAACGAGAACAAAAGTGTATTAAAAATCACTCTTGGAAATTTCATTTGTGGTTTAACATTCTCAAACCTGATGATTTTCTAGAAATACATTTGAGTCTAATATAAACCGTGCTGCTGATGCTTAATGAAAGTACATAAGACATATTCCAGTATGAAATATATTTAAAAATATATCTGAAATGTGTTGCAAATTGAATACTTTCTTGTCAACGGTTATGGGGTTTTCTTCCTGACCCAATAATGCAGGGTGAGCATTATCGCAATGTTGAGTTTTTCAACGGTCTTCCCCCCTCCTCTTCAGAAGTGAAAAGCTCTAGATGCGAACGGCGCCCCCCTCCGAACGAAAATCAATAAAAATGATTTCTCCTCATGCAGCTAGCGCTTGCATGCGCATATGGCAGTTTTCGAGAGGAATTTGTTTTAAGGGGGAAGGAATTCGGAGAGACTGTTGCGAAAATATCCCTCGCTCAGCGAGTTTTCCTTAGGCCTAAATGCGCGTGCGAACCTATTTCGAAAATTGGCCAAATAATATGCCATTGGAGTGCTAGCTGCATGCTCTCTAAGCTCAGGCGACGAAATTAAAATGATCGATCCCAATAAAAGTGCCTCGATCGGGCCCCGTGTTTTCTCAGAAATTTAGACAACGTGACGCATTTTTCATTCGCTATAGCGAACCGAAAATTCGACATGCAGCTTTATATACTAAAAAATATCACCGAGATTCGGAGAAGTGTAAAGCTCCCCCACCCCCCTCATTCAGAAGTAATGCTTATATTTTTAAATAGAAAAGCTAAGCGCATTTATAATCTCGGAATATACGTAATGTAGGTGTCAATTGAGAAACTCGATGGGTTTAGTATATACATTCGCCTTTTTAAAATAAATAGTGAACGGTATATATGTTTGAAAATGCACTTGCATTAATTTTAATATAGACCTACTTTAAAACTTTTTTAATTGCATTTTTCAAATCTTTTCGGAATGGATTTTAAATCACTCATTTGAAATGATCACTCGAATCGGTGTGGACATATACTGTACATGCATTTTGAAATATTTTGAAAATAAAAAAAAACCATGAATTCATGATTTCATATTTTATTATAAGTAGCCTATATATACAGTATATCCGCAATTACGTAAATGCAATATAAATTCACTTCGGAATGCACAAGAATGTATTTCCAAAGGCATTTCAAAATTATTCAAAATAATTAAAAATGCGTTGATCCTAAAATAATTTGGAATATTAGGAAAATGTTTTTTTGTGATGGGCATTTTGGTATTGCAGTGATGTGTGACATATCTGCAAAATCGTATAATAACATCTATTGCTTATATTTTCTATGCAGTTAAATATGTCCTTTTCAGGAAATTGAAATGCCTCTATGCATTATCGTTAAAGTTCATTCCACATTTAATTATATAACTTGGGCCTACGTTTAAAATGTTTTAAATATACACCTTTACAGAGGTATTGGAATTTAAATGGGCATGGGTGCATTTGACATGATGAATTAAACGTGTTTAGAACATGCCATGTTGAAGATAGTTCTAAACGAATATAGAAAATTGTCCATTTCACAAGCTCATGTCATAAAACAATTAAATGCATTAAAATTAAAAAATAATAATATAGAAATAATTAAAATAAAGTCGATTAATATATATATGCGTAATAAATAATTAGTTGTAAGTAGCCTATAGCAAATGTGTTATACATGTAGATTATGAATTGCTGACCTTTTCTGCAGCACAAAATATACTTACCAATTTAAATAATTTCCCTATAGCCATGCATGCATGTACATGCAGTGTATATAGTTTGATCTTTCATATACTCAAATTTAATAAATTGACACGATTTTATGTGAATTCGTTTGAAATGTATTTGTCTACGAGTAAATGTATATACAGAATATTTATATTAATGGATACACAAGCACATTTAAAACTCAATGAAATATATAGATTTTAAAATACAGGCAAAAGTGAAACGTTCAGAGGGCAATTTACATTTTACAAGTAGGCTAGATCAGGAATAAACAAAATCTAAATTATATCAGAATTTATACATGTCCGGAAACCGACTACATTATTTACGTGAAGTTTACTGAATCTGACGGTGCTACTGACATGTTCTTTAACAATGTGCAACAATTACTAAAGATAGAATCTGTAAATATTGCACATGTATACATTTAAAAGTGCAACATACAGTGAAACCTGTTTATAGAATGACCACCAAAAAAACGTGCTATCTTGGTCACTGTACACAGGTGGACACTATACAAAGAATGCGTGAATTACATTAAAATAATGAACATGTACACTGTTCTTATACATGTATAGAATGTAATAAATGTAGTAAAAAAAACCACAAAACCAAAAAAGTACAGAATCATCATGTCCATGGGTTAAATTAAGAAAGATGTAATGTGACTCATCTGTTATCTGGTCACTTTATAAGGTAGGCTACACTGACAATGTAAAAATTTCAAAAAGACAACAAACACTGGTCACTGTACACAATTCACAAAAATTCACAACAATTCACAAAATTCACAAAAAAGTGGTCAACATAAACAGGTGGTCACCATTCAAAGGAGGTCAGTTTTCCAGGTTTCAATTGTACATATTTAATATAGTATGTTTCGCACAACATATAGGCTACATGTACAGTATATATTTTACCGTTACATGTATATGTAACTATAAGGCACGCCTTCCTTGCCATGTCTTATACATAACCAAGTTTCCATAAAGAAACTCAAAAGGTATGTATATGCAAATGTGACAGATTTTCTTATACGGTATGGCATTGACTTTTTGGCCGAAATTAGGGATAATATTATATCTAAATATGCAATGTTATAGTCGCCTGGAGTGTTATTAGAAAAAAAATATCAATTTTATGTCAATATAATTATGCGCATTTTTATCCCGCGCTTTGATATCACTTGTTTCCATCAAGCGCTGTTTGCACTGATGTAAGCGTAGGTTTCTACGTGCTGCTCTCTTTATTTTCAGAACGTGTTTCCAATAAATTTATGAATTAGGATTTTCCTTTAAGGTTGATATAGTGAGTACACCACTGTTGAAATGACGATTTTTTGTATGGCTTCGGAGAACGAGTCCCAAGATGGAAAGATATAATAATTTAATTTTGGCTGTTTTAATTTCTGCAGGTCTGGTAGAAATTATCATAAATGTTCGTTTGTCGTGTTTTGAAAAATGAACAAAGTAAATGTGCACGTATTTGCAATAAACACACGAGGTGTTTTAATTTATCCTTTAATTTACGAAACAGACCACCACATGTCCACGTTTCGATGAAATACCAAGACCAATACCAATACCAATACCAAGAAAAAAATCGACTTTATAAAAGATTGAGAGTAGTTGATTAATCAAAGCATATATATTTGCTTGTGATTTATCAAATATTGTAAATCAGTTTGCCAATAATTTTTCACGAGGAAGCAAGAACGATTACTCAAGCGATTTTGAAAAACTTTTAAATATTAATTTTTATTTGTACATTGTTACGAATAATATGAGTATACTCATGTTCAGTGCATAAATACATTGAATTACATCAATAATTCTGTTTCCATGCACCTGACGTTATTTATCCCTAAACTTCTGAATCTCTTCTTTCAAGAATCTGTGCTCCTGCAATGGTGGACGTTACTTGTTGCACTTCTTGCACAGAGATTCGTTTGAATCTTTCTGGATATTGTAAACACTATTCTACAGATCGCTATGCGGCCATGTGTCCATTAAGCTTTCTTGTTTCTATAATGGAACGTTTGATCATATATATAGCCTACTTTACTTACGAAAGCTTTCATATTTGACATTCAATGCTTTGCAGACCCAACTATTTTGCTTATCTATTAATTACATATTAGCGGTTTTCAAACAGACGAACTAATTCTAGCAAAACTGCAATTTGAAATTGCAAAAGGTTGAAATTTCAGTTTTACTAAAATTAGATCGTCAGTTTGAGTATACCGCTGTTGTTTTGGTTTGTTTAGCATGACCTCCAAACGGGCCTCTTAAAAGGTTATTTCCTGTATTATTCGTTTGTGTGACCTTGGCTTCTTATTCTGGCATGCCTGCTGTACCAAATTTTAGTTGGTGCATGTGATGCTCAATAGGCCATAAGAACAGACTGAATATTGTATACAGGTAGGCCTACATGTAATTTACATAAACTCCCCAACCATGCACTTGATGCATGAAAATGAAATCTAAAACTCGTATACTTATGTTTGGAAAATAAAGAAAAAAATATATATAGTTTATAGTTTTCTTTCGTTAGGGATCATGTTTCCGTTTCAAACTATGAAAGTCGCGTAAAAGAGATGTTAGTGGCATATTGCCGATGCATAATTGGCTTGAGTTAGAAGATAACTCTCGCATACATGTATACATTACTAGTTTTACAAAAATGGAGTGGCAGACAAATCAATGTGGAGTTATTCGAAATCCTCAAAACACGATAAACACATCTTGAACATATGCACTTCACATTGAACAACAAAATTATCCTAATTATTTGGCGAATCCTTTCCGAAGTTTCACATCGTGAATGATGAATAGCGCATTTCATATATTAAAGTCTTTGCTGTTTACACGGGTTTCAACATGGCTTTCGATGGCCTATCTTATCCTCTTGTAAATCACTTGTAAAATGACGTATACCGGGTGTAAAAGACAAGCTTTAATACAATATGTTTAATTGATTTGTTTGGATTTCCCCTGCCTTTAAACGAACTTCATGTAGTTTTTGTGTGGTTTTTTTTTTAAATTTTATTTTCGTATATAGTTTTTCAAATAAGTGACTCTCTCATTACACTTATATACTGTATCCTCAACGGACCATGACTTATGTGCGAGCACAAAGAATGCTTACTTTAGACGTGCTTCTTTCGTGCTTGTTTTCAACTTTTTGTTTTCAGCTTTGAGGCGCACAATGAATACTGATATCAGCGTGATGCATGGGCAGTGGTCGGTGGCACCACTGCAAGCGTATCTCTTTTGAACCTTCCACAAGCGCAAAAGCATCTCATGATGATCGCAGGACACGTTTTTACGGCTATAGGCGGGTGTGAGCATGGCTATATATATACATGTACTTTTGAAAAATAGTGATCTCTATGCCACTCTGGGTCTCACCAATCTTCTTTCGGATTTCTAAAAAAAGAATGTTCCTGAAAGCTTGTAAGCGCTTCTTGTAAGCTCAGGCCTGGCTCGGCTAAGCTTTCTTTGTGTGCGATCTCATTTAAAAAGCATGCCGCATTCTTATGCCGCTAGTGTACGCCGATTGGTAAGCGTCTGCAATAAGCATTCTTTGTGCTCGCACCCTTATCCTCTTCTAATCCCACGAACATAGCGTTCATATACAGTGTACATGTATTTGCATATTCATAATTGAACGAGGTGAATGTAGGCTATACATTTTAAATATTTGTATGTATATTCTCAACTCTTCGATTAAAATCTCTCGCGATGGAACGGGGCGTTCCATCGCAGCATATATACGTCTTGTTTTCGCGCCCTATACATGCCTTCATGCAAGCCCGACGGTGATTAAACGGGTATCTCGAAATAATGTTTGATTTCGGTGGTATTTTCTAAAACCCCTCGGCTTTTAATGAATTGTTCATTAGTTTCCCCGCAGCGATATTTCATTTCCTTCCACATGGCGCGCTAACGAGCTCTTTGGCAGCTCCACAGGTTGATTAAAGTTTCTTATTCGGGCGCAGGATGCCTCCCCGATTAATTAAATTCGTGGCTTTTAGTCAAAGTAATCGTTAAGAATTAAAGCCTCGTCGCAACCTCATGCGTTAATGAAGGCCCTGCTCGGCTGCTCAAACACGGAGCCATTAAACCGTGAATATTAATCTCTGGCAAGATAAGGCCAGCGCTGATGCGCCAGTCATTGGGGCAATCACGAGTTTATTGCTGCATTAAACATATTGGGACCATAATTAAAATTAATTTAATTTCGCCCCAGCAGTTATGGCTTCCTCCCTCCTGCATGCCGATTAAGAAGATAATAAAAAACGAGCATTAAGCCATGATTTATGCCCAATTTTATTGTTGAACCTCGTTGGCAAGACATGGCGGACAAGGACTAAAAACTTATACTCGTTATGGATTTTTGCAACTCGGTTGAGGAGCCGCTTTGCATCCCACGGTGCACGCCGCTGTGATTGGCTAATACGGTTCCCAGTATATTCGAGGGCGTATCGAAATTAAATCTGGAGGAGTTTTTGCGACTTCTTGCATTGAAGTTTGTTGTGGTTAAGACGTTGTAATGGTCGTATACATGTCCAGTATACGAATAATTTAAACAAAATTCCGTTCCCACAAACATGTTAAAAACAATTACATATTTATGTAAACCATGGCAAATTATTGTGTAATTGATCAGTACACTGTTTTGCTTGTAAATAAACATGGTATGCTTGTGCAGTGTTCGAAATGATTTTATCTTGACATTGCATTCGAATAAGGCATGTTATTTTTATGTTAAAATCATGCATGTTTTGTAAGTTCACTATCATAAACTGTCAACTTGTCGTCCCTTTCTTCACTGGTGAACAATGTTTGACAAGAAATTGACATGTTTCAATATTCCTGTATAGATTTTCACATTTTCGACACGTCATATACATCATACGAGTTTTCACAAGTAATTTAGTTTTTTAAAACACGTATAAAGCATGTGTTTTAACAATGTTTTTACTGACTTGATAAACGTTTTTGATTATACTGTATGATAGTACATGTATATTTCCATTTTGGAAGATATCGAATTAAGTTCGAATTTTCGAGTAAATCAAGAATTCAATACATTTTTGTGTTTTTCGAATATCTCTAGCGCACAAACCAAGATTTTTTTAACGTCTTCAACCCTCAGATCAGGCTAGGAATTTCTATCAGTTATTGACTCAGTTACTCATGCATAAACTTGAATAGCTCTGTGATAATGCGATGCTTTCGCAGTTGAGCATAAATAATGTTTCCAGATAATCCCTCCTTTCCCCTTTCAACACTACTTAGGACAAGTTTTGTTTTGCAAACCCAAAACGCACACCTGCATTAAGTGCCTTTATGTTTGCATCCGTTACTAATGCTTTCAAGACATAATTCTCGCGCCTTCTTGTGTATTTAGTGAATTTGAAGAATTATTGCACCGAGTCCTCACGCCATGTTTTACGCCCATGAATGTGACGTTAAGTCAAAACGATATAAACCGATGCAGTTTTAACCTTGCATGCAGACACATATAGTTCAACCGCAGAAAAACAATTTTAAAATTTGTCATCATGGGTGCCATGCATTCTTTTAATCGGGCCGTTAAATTCTGATTGCGTGTTAATTAGAGCCAAGTGGAAATCAAGTTCGTTTTTTAATCAAAGAGTGTAAACTAGCTTGATATGGCTTGATATGCCATTCGGGACATATTAAAATATGTAAATGTTAAATTAATCCATGAGCATAAATAATGTTTCCAGATAATCCCTCTTTTCCCCTTTCAACACTACTTGTTGGCTCTAAACATGTCGAAAACATTGTTTGATACAAGCTGAATATTTTAATATTGGATTCATTTTTGCAAACTGCATAAAATACTCGTACATATGGAAATTTTACATAAAGTGCATGTCATTTTCACAAAATAACGTAAAATAGGCGCAAAGTGAGTTGATGAAAATATTACATTAAATTACATCATAATTACTGAAAAACATTTTTTTTAGATTTTATGTTTGATCATTTTTAGAAAAACCGAAAATAAAAGATTGAAGCATTCAAAGACGCTTTGATATTTAAGGGGATATTTTAATGAAGTAAAGTTCCAGTAAAATATTATTCCACATACAGTATACATGTAACTCCCGATTATCAGGGATTGAATTAACTGTATGACTTTTTACGGTCATCGTATAAAACTTATAATTAATCAAGAATAAAAATAAACTTGTGTGCATGCCTAATTCTTTTCTTCTAAAATAATTCGTTCTTTTAAGCTATATATACAGTATTTACTGCACTGATATAAATTTGTGTTATGTGAAGTTAATAACATGTTTGCATACAAGTTGGGATTCTTAAATTCCCCACGTATACAACGCTGAATATTCCCATCGATCGAGCAACATGTTTTATAACATGTCTAAACATGGTGCGTGTTGCATTTTTATGAAATTCGCGCTTGATTCTTTGATTTTTAACTAAGAAAATATTTGGTGTAAAATGCATTATAATAAAAAAAATGGGTTAACTTATATTTTTCTTTCCTTAAAAACTGAAATAAAGCTGCTGTAAGAGATGTACTGTATATTTTCAAAATGGCGACATTAAGACCCCATAAAACCTCCGCTTCAGCTCTTGGTATCGATCGCCTGTACCAAAACGCTTTTTTGTATATCCTTGCAGCGCTTTTCATGCATGCATGCACATCCACAATGGCGATGGTCCATTAGAAATACTAAGGTCACTTCATTTTTTAGTTTCTGAATGTATTCAGATCTTTTATAGCTTGCAGGCGAAAGTTAAGAATGCTCCAACATTTACTTTCTTAAATTTATATCAGAAGATGGGGATTTTCGGACGCATGATATCTTCTTTGCCCTTCCCATGATGCTCTCAACAAACGCACGAGTTCATTCGGACAGCTTAAAAGCCGCTATAGAAAAAATAGTAATGTGCAGCAGTGCCCGTTCTAAGATGTTATTTTTCTGATGCACGTTTGCGAAAACAAAACTTGAAATTGAAAACTTTCAAATTCAAGATGGCGGCTTCGAGGTTCCCTCGAATATAGTTTCGCTTATGCCATATCACGTTTTTTCTTTGCTTACTTCAGCGCAACCCACGCCCGAAAACGCAATCGCAATGGGCACTCACCAAATATCCTAGATGCGCACTCGGTGAAAACTGGTGAAATTCGGAGCATCCCACATGTAGATGAAAGTGCAGTATTTGAGTTCGTTATCGGATTCTCCTCCGCACAATACACAGCTCATCATACAGGCACCGCAATCCACGTGTATAGGCACCGAAATTGGCGGCCATTTTTTTTGTCGGAATTACCCACGAACGATTTTTTTTTCGGAGTTTTGGTGCGATGCGCGCGCGTCCCGAGCGATCCATTCGCCTTTGCTAGCGCGGTTAGATTGCGGCGCTGAGTTCCCCCCCAGTGCAGACCTATCTGAATTTCAAGTTGGCAAAGTGTTTATTCTTTGGTGTTTAAACATGTCGTCTGTGGATTCAAGCCATGGATAAATACGCTGCATGCAGTGCAGTGCGGAGCGCAACCTGGCTGCATGCCTAATGCGGCGCTGCAGCTTTGTTATTCATGCGCGCGTGCTGCATGAGGTGGATTTGTGTAATGTGAGGCGTAGATATGTATTTTCTGGTCCGCTGTTTGGTTTGGCGACGCAACCCCGTAATGTTATAGTCGAAATATACATATTTGACGAGGCAGATATTTGCTCATCTCGAGTGCAAGCGCTGCTTCTACGCTGCACTACAGCCTCCGATTGGTTTATCGTGGATTTCCACGTATTGATATTGCAAATCGCGCGGGGTTCTTACCCGAAAAACCCCGACTGCATGCCTCCTGACGAGGGTATACAATTTCGGGCCGATTTTTAAACGCGCGTTTCCGGGCCGGCTAGTTGGATCCCCGCAGTGCCTTTTCAAGTTTCCAGCCTCTGGGTACGAACACAACAAAACTTCTAGGAAAGAATGTTACTTTTTTTTACCACTAGCGCCAACCAGCGGGCAAATAT
>JAQGBX010006976.1:0-11893 GCA_034698745.1 Megaphyllum sjaelandicum | reverse complement strand
CCCAGGAATCGAACCTGAGTCTACCGAATGCAAGACGAGGATGCCAACCTCTAAGCCACCTTGCTCGGTGGCTTAATCATGACCAGACTACTTAGTCTGATTTAAATTGTATGATGACCCCCTCCCCTGCCACGTGGTACTATGTACTGACTGCAGGGTAAAGAATAGAATAGAATGTAACATTTTTCTTGTCGAACCACAAAAATCAAGCACAATGGCTTGCCGATGATTTAAACGTTGTCTCGATGTCCCGTGACAAGAAAATACACCCAAATTTTCAACAAGAACTAGATTCTATAAAAAAAACTAATACAAACTAGTTTTGCAAAACCTGAGAGTAAACACTGCAACAAATCGTATTGACAAAACTCAGCAGACGACAAGACTGCATCGATATCGTGCAGACGAAGCGTTGATGGCAGCGCCACCGCCAAAAAGTTTGGCTATTTATCTTTCATCTCACCGACAATCGACGGCAAAGCCAAACTTAGTTTGCAAACTTAAATTTCTAGTTAGTTCTTAGTATGGAAAAAACAGTTTGCTACTCCATTTTTTTTTTCGTTACCACAAACCAGAAAAGTTTTAAGTTTGGAGTTTTTAGTTTTGGTTTGGTGAGTGCGTGTACCCAACTAGAGAAGAACCTAATGTTGAAGCATGAGCCATCGTTGAATGTTTATTGTATATACACTTGTACGAATGTTTGACATGTATGCTTAGTTATTTCACGTTAAACCTTGCTTCTTAAAAACAAGAAAAACAAAAACGTAAACGTGTTTTTGCAGCACTACGAGTAAACTGGAATATACAGTATATGTTATGTTTATGCTTAATGACTGTCAGAAGACATTTTCTCTGATCAGCAACTAGAAAATTAACATCATCATCGTACTGAATATCATGAGTGCAAACCTTTGCGAATTGACATAGAATGCAGCGATTCAAAAGCACTGTAAACGGAGCTAAATAGGCATCTTTGAGAATTGTTGTCTTAAGCAACATTTCTTACAATTGCTCTTGACTGAAACGCCTTAGGGGCGTACGTAATGCCCGGTCTACTTTCGAGGCTTGTGATGGTGCCTTCTGGAGATTTGAATGTGAACTTTTGCAGCATTGCCGTGAAGTACAAATAAAGCTGCATGCGAGCTAATTCAATGCCTAAACATTGCCGTTTCCCTGTGAAAATTAAATTGTTAATTAAACGTGAACTTTGTTAACCCATGGTTCAATTGGCAAAAAAGTACAGAAACAGTATTGAAATTTGTTTTCGGGAAAATTAAATGGTGGGGATCTTCAGAAGTATATTTATAATAACACTTACAGTACATGGATTATGTAACAACAACCAGCATTTTTTAAAAATGGATAAATTTTAAATTGATAAAAACGACAATTTCATGGCAAAAAAGTATGGGAACACCCTCCTATACTGGTTGAAGGATTTGCCTTGGAAAATCCAAAAAAGATCTTTATAAATGTTTGGTAAACACATTGCGTCAGCTTCATCGAAGGTTTAAACACTACAAACTATCATACTTATTCCAAATTTCCGTTTCCTCTGTATTTCACACAACCCCAAAACCATACCACTGCCACCCCCGTGCTAAAGTCTATGGAAAATATTTTGTGAGTTACAAATCAGTCATGGTATTTTTATGTCTGGATAATTTAGGATATTTCTTATAGTTTATTGGGTCCCAACCTTCCCTGATGCTGTCGGAATGTGTTTGCTTAACATTTATAAAGTTATTTTTAGATTTTTCGAGGCAAGTCTATAACAACCTAACAACCATGTATAGGAGGATGTTTCCATACTTTTTGCCATGGGATTTTCGATTTTATTAATTCAAAATTAGCTTATTTATTTTTTACAAAGTCTGGTTGTTGTTACATAATCCATGTACTGTAAGTGTTATCATAAGTGAAAGATCTCCACCATTTATTTTTCCCATAAAACAGCAATTTTCATACTGTTTCCATACTTTTTTTGCCTACTGCATGTACATTACAACAAATTTTAAAATTTCGAAATCCAGTTGAATTAGTTAATTGAATCCGTGCTTACTTACCAACAGAGAACGGAATTAGGAATTCGTTCCTAATAACTTCACCTTTTTCATTGAGAAAGCGTTCAGGGCGGAAGTTTTGAGGATCCCCCCACAGTTTGGGGTCATAATGAACATCCCAGAAGTTTGCAACGATGTAAGAATCTTTCGGAATTGTGTGACCCAAAACGGTGCATTCTTCAATGTTTCTGTTAATTCAACGGATTGTATGATTAAGAGATCACACATAAATTACATAAATTACCCTCCATGAAATTACAACATAGAGATTGTTGTATTTCCTACCTGTGAGCTACATCCAGGGGTAACAAAGTAGCGAAACGTTGCACCTCTTGAATTGCGGCTTCCATGTAGGGTGTCCTAAATCTGTCGTTGTAAGACGGTATCTGATTCGGCCCAATGACTTCGTCTATTTCCTGCTGCAGTTTCTTTTGCACTTCCGGAAATCTCATCATTAGCAGCACGAACCACATGATGGTGTTTGAAGGTGTCTCAGTTCCAGTAATTAACAAGATCCTCATGTTCTGTTCCAGAGCATCATCTTCGGGAACAAATGTTGTACGAATTAGCAATACAATTTCTCGTTTTACATTTTTTGACTTCTTATAGTCAAGGAAACAGAAACACATTCACAAATTTAACAACATCCCTTACGTTATGTAAAATTCTACACTCACCACAAAAAAGTTCGTTGAATTTTCCTTTCTCCTTTGTTTCTCTTTGCTCCTCAATAAAGGCGTCGGTGTAGTTATCCCTCTGTCCATCCAAGTGCGTTTTATTCTTATCCTCTATCATTTTATACATCGAATCCTTAACGTATTTCAAGCTATGTCTAAAACATGAAATGTTGAACTTTAGAAAAGTTTTTTAAGCTTTTTTAAGACACTGTTGCATCATTATCGCTACAAATTACATAAAAACAAATAACTTACACGTAATCATCCTGTTTGAAAAAGTACGAAATCCCCGGAATTCTCCTCATCCAGGGAAAAAATTCAAATATGGTCATCGGACTGGACGCAGCGGTCATTTGATCAATGTAGACCTTGCAAGCATTTAGCCATTTGTCCTCGTATTCGTAGCGTTTTCCGAACACTAAAATGCAAGTAATGTTGGACAGGCTGAGGGCGATTAAATTCCTGTAATCACTCGTCTTGCCTCCAAGTTTCTTCAGTTCATTGAGGAAACATTGGATTTCATCCTAGTCCAATTTATTTGGAAAAAGTAGAAACTTAATTCACATTTCCATAAAAAGGATAATTTTCGTAAGGAGCCATTCAAAAAAGGCATATTCATGTAGGGGGTAGGAGGGATAGGTTCAGTCATGGACACAATGTGGACAGGGGGAGGTAGGGGGGTAAACCAACTCGGACGTCCACTTGAAAAAATTCCAAATAAAATCATTTCCCAAAGTAAAAGGAAAATTGAGCGCAATATCGCATAGGTGGGTTATAAATTGAAAAAGTCAGTAAAAAAGTACCCCCAGTCCTGGAAAAGTCGGAGAACTTAAAAACTCAGGGTCCATCATTTGCTAACTTGCAAATTTCCCGAGCATAATTTCTCGAGCATAAACTTGCAAAATTTTCAACCTTTTCCGAGGCCATCTTATACAACTTTTTCCACGTTCTCTCGAGAACAAATTCGCACCATTTTCCACGTTTTCACAAGTACAAATCTTCAACAATTTCAACTGTTTTCGAGTAAAGATTTGTAAAAGTTTCAACAGTTTCCGAGAAGAAATTTGCAAAATTTCCAACAGATTCTGAGGAAAAATTTTGCCAAAATTCTCAACGTTTCCGGAGTACACAATTTACGTTTTTCAAGTACAAATTTGCAAAACTTTCAAAATTTTCCGAATACAGTAAAATGTTTTTTTTAAGTGTCAGACGTCCGAATGGGGGGGAGTTAAAGGGCGTGCCCTGATTGACCGGACACAATGCGGATAGGGGGTAAGGGGGAGTACAATTTTTGGACACATTTTGTGGACGTCATTTTTGAAGGGCCTCTAACTTAAAGAAATAATTTAATACTAACATAATAAAATCTGCTAGTGATTATCTTACCATAATTTGGGGTTCGATGCTTAGTTTTCCTACCCCACAGTCTTTGAAAACGTTCATAGCAAAACGACGATGGTCTTTCCATATGTTACCATCTGACAGCAAAATGCCTAATAGTTCGTTTAGGTTAGAATTGGACAATGTAGAGAACTTTAAAATATACATGTATAAATGGAACGCCTAAACTTTCAACTATCTCAGATTAACTGTTTCGTCTTCTTTAAATTAATGCAATGCAATGACTAAAATTCTATTTGAAAAAGCCCAAATTTACAAATGGTTAGGTCGAATTTATCCTTAGCAAGTTAACTTACTATATTTTTCCGGATCTGCGACGTTAAAATTATAATTTAAAGGTCGACCAGAAAATACGTCGGCTTGTTTGATGAACGATTCTTTGATGGCTTCGTAACTGTTTAAGCCAATCACTAAACGTTTTCCTACATAAAAGCTGTTAAAGTGACATAAAAAGTTATTCATGTTTCTTCCGACATACAGTATGTCAATACAGTTTGAGTACATGTATATATCAGAAATGCTTCAAAATCTGAAACTTTGAGGGCATTGGACATGACTTGACATGACAGTTTAAGAGAGACTCAACCTGTATTAATTCAGAAATACTCTATACTATTTCAAGAAATACACGTATCACATAATTCCAGAGATACTGTTTATCAATTCCTTCTTATATAATTGTTAATTTTTGTCTTGATTTTAGAAATCCGCGCTAAAATAGCATTTAAAAAGTGAAAAACTTTGTGGAATATAGTACAAAGTTGAATGATTTAAATAAATATAGTACATGTACCTGAATATTGGTCCATACGTCTTAGCCAAATTGGAAAATGTCTTTTGAGCAGATGATGTCACGAAAAACGGCAGATATCCAATAAAAGGTATTCCTAACGGGCCTGGAGGAGTGTTTTTGGGTGATGTAACATACCAATAAAGAATAACACCAATAAAATAAATGCTGAAAACAGTGACTAATACGCTGAGTATTTGGAAATTAACGAAAACGTCGAGCAGTCCCATTTTCGGTCAATTCCCTCGAAGTTCTGAAGCTCGTGTGAAATAAGATGTTATATACTGTAGTGTAAAAAGTACAACACCAATGAACCTCAGTCGCTAATTGTTTTAATTGCATAAGTAAGTCTGTGTGAATTGCGTTGCATTTCTAACATTACATTTGCGCCCTTAATTGTGTATTAATGGATGTGCATGGAGGGAAGTACTTGATATGAAATTTAATACATGATTTTTCTTTGGATGGCGCCGTGGCCCCACACATTAACAATATCGTTATTGACATTGAGATGCAATTCATTCAAGGATATGCATTTGGTTTCTACCTAAAACCACTCAAAGAAATTCAAAACAGCAATAAAAAAGAGGATAAAAAGCAATTTAATCTAAATAGAAACGGATCTTGTAACCTTCAAATATATGCTGCGGAATAAAATCACAAGTATCTTAATGGACATTTTCATTAGCCTACATTACAGTGCAATGCGAGAACCTTTTGCAAGTGAAGCCATCCGCACAGTATACACGTAATACCAGTCACTCCGTGTCGGCACCTTTCATGTCCCCATGTCCCGAAAATACGACTGCAGCGCAAGAATTGATACAGCGGCGGTTAGGACATATATAGATACTGCCCAATTGGCTAAGTATAAAGCAATCAGTTAGAAAGGAGTAATAGCGATAAATGCATTTTGATGAAACATACACTGCATACTTTTTGTCGTCTGCTTTACTTTTTTTTTCTCATACGAAGTTTTGGGTAATGGCCGCTAGGCGGAAAATTGGCGATGCGAAGGTGGGCAGGAAAAACGCGTGGAGTACCAATTGTTTCTCATTGATTTATCAAAAGGTATTCCCAAAAATGGTAAATAATTGTGAAACATCCCATATGGAAAAATATATCGTATTTTATATATGGAAAATATACTGAAATTGGCCCAATTCCATATATATTCCATATATTAGCATATATTTTTCATATATTATAATTTCGGCCAATATATGGACAATATATTATCCATATATCAATTATTTATAATATATTATTTATATACTTGTCGAAAATATAATATATGAAAAATATATGCCAATATATGGAATATATATGGAATTGGGCCAATTTCAGTATATGTTCCATATATAACAAATATTTTCATTTTTTCCATATGGGATACAGTATATGTATTCCAAATTATATTCAACGGAATTCACACAAATGAATTTACATGATGCAATGTAAATTGCGTGGTCTGAATTTCATACTTGTATGCTAGCTATGCTCGTAAAATGAAGATGATGGTAAATAATTTTACTTATTAGAATTTTGATGAGACTTTCACCAACGAATCATTTTAATTTTAATTTTGTTTTCTTAAAAGTTCGATACAAAGTTTAAAGTTACTACAGTTACTAAAGATGCTCATATACATGTATAATGGACAATTCTCTCTAGAGACGATATCATTTTTGCTTACGCTTTCAATAGCGAAACACTTGCAATAAATTCTAGATGGCAAGTTTTCTGATGTACAAGTATGGTTACCATTGTCATTACCACCCTGTACTTTTCTAATAAAAATACACGATAACTTTTTCCGATCAGTTTAACTATCACAGACAGACTACTGTACATGTATGTGCTTTGAAGGTGAATGCCAAGGCCATCAGAAAGCCTAATTCACCTCTAGATAATCGTTCATGTCGTCATTAACACTTCAAAAGTATATTCTGAATTGCATAAGAGGAAGTTAAGTTCATTTCACACTGAACGCCTCAAATGTATTGCTCATGCATTGACAATTAAAGCTTCGCTTTAAACCTTAATTTTAAAAATGTACCGTAAATACAGTCAACTCACAACATGCGAATATACAGTAATGGTTCTAGTAAACTTCTTCTTAATTTGATTGTTCGTACATGTATGTTGAATTTTGCTTCTCCGTAAAAAGATAATTCGTTTCTGTGCCAAGAAGATAATTGACAAATTTTCAGATTGTGTTATTTTTCATATGCAGCACAAACGATTTCATGATTTCGTTTGATCCTCGAATGAAAAATAAACCTAACATCCTAATTAAGGGTCACCGGCTTACAAATTGCACGATGACCCTGATAAGCGTTATAACGATACATGTACATTATATCGCAATTGGCCATTGATAGATGAACGGAATCTTTTTTTTCTTCTCTTTATCCACATTTTGCTTTTTTTGTTTGGTTTTTCTTTTTGGAAAATTTCACCAAAAACGTTATAACAACTTTGTTGTTTTTTTATTGTATCTTGAATTGTTGTATACCACTTACAAACAACAAACAGCTTGCGCAAAGTCTGTTTTGTCCAAAATTGTTTGTCCAGATTTGTTTCAACAAAAAGCATTTTGTGTGCTCGAGTTTGCGAGCTGCTGTGAACAGCATTGATAGGGACTTACTTTAACTTTTATGGGCCTAACTGGACTACCGTGTGTCGTGTGACATGAGGATCTCACATTGAACATTTGTGATGGTATGATTAAAAACTTAGACATTTTCACTTTCTCTTCATGTGTCATTTACTATTGTATCTGTGATACTTTCCAAAATATATCTTTTTTAAAACCCGATGATTCCCTTAACCTTGTAATAAATGCCAGTATATTCAATGAGATTCTCAGGATTTTCAAACAGTAGGTTTAGTTCTTGGAATTGCCCTTGGTCTAAAGTATTTTGGCGAGTTGGCGATGGATAGCCTGGATTCTAGGCTGGTCACCTTTCCTTCCGGTGTCTCGAAACTAAATTTTTGCAGCATCGACGTAAACGCCAAATAGAGCTCCATGCGGGCTAATTCAATGCCTAAACATTGTCGTTTTCCTGTGAAAAAAACAAAAAAAAGACAACGAAAATTAAAAATGAAAATTGGTCATAATTACATAATTTTCAGGAATAATGTTAACGGTGCAGGTGCATTCAGACATCATTTTAAAAGATAAACATGGCGTCTCAAATGTCACCCAAAAATTCTGATGACCCTGATAAGCGTTGTCTTACGAGATGTATCGCACGTAGACATTGATCATTTGATCCCCAGTAATCAAATACAAGCGTATAAATGGATTGGGAGCTAGGGGTCTACCCGTCCCCGTGTGGGCACTAAAACTTTATTTCTACAGTACTCTAAAAACAACCTTCTGAATATGGGGTCATTCAAAAAAGGCGTCCTCAAAATTTGTCCAAAACTGGACTTCTCCCCCCCCCCCTCCTCCTCCCCCTGTCCGCATCGAGTCCGGTCAATCAGAACCTCCACCTCCCTCCACTCCCCATTCGGACGTCCGAAACTTAAAAAAAATTGTATTCGGCATATTTTGAAAGTTTTGCAAATTTATTACACTCGGAAAACGTAAATATTAAACTCTGAAAAGGTTGAGAATTTGGCCCATTTGTCCTCAGAATCTGTTGGAAATTTGGCTAATTTCTCCTCGGAAACTGTTGAAAAGCTTACAAATCTTTACTCTATAACAGCAGACCTGATAACAGTTGAAAATGTAGAAAATGTTGCACATTTGTCCTCGGGAAAAATTTGGAAATTTTTGCAAATTTGTCCTCGAGAAAACGTGGAAAAATTTTTGAAGTTGACCTAGGAAATGGTTGAAAATTTATGCTCGAGAAAAATGAGAATTTTGCAAAGGGACCCTGATCGAGGTTTTAAGTTCTCAAACTTTTCCAGGTTTTCCAGGACTGGAGGTACCCTGTTTTTTGACTTTTGCAGCAATTTTTGCAATTTATTACCTACGGTACCTATGCGATATTCAGCTCAATTTCTCTTTTACTTTGGGAAATGATTTTATTTGGCATTTATTTTTCAGGTGGAGGTTCGAGATGGTCATACTCCCCCTCCCTCCCTCCCCCTGTCCATATCGTGTCCGTGCCTCAACCTATCCCCCCTACCCCCTACATGAGGACGTCCTTTTTAAATGGCCCCTATGTCGAATTTCATAATTTTAATTACCTATCGAGAAGGTGACGAGATGCTCGTTTCTGATTACTTCTCCTTTGTCGTTCAGAAAACGTTCGGGACGAAATACCTCGGGATTTTCCCATAGCTCAGGGTCGTTGTGAACCGCCCACAGATTGGATACTATGTAAGAATCTTTGGGGATCTTGTGACCCAGTACTTCACACTCCTCCGTGTTTCTAGAATTTAAAGAAAGAACCGTGGTTATGCATTTTTCGAGCATGCATATTCAGGGTGTTTTAAAAGTAGTAGTCAATAATTTAGGGGTTGTAGAGGGTACTAAACTAAAAATGTTTAGTATAGGAACCTAGGGGTGCCGACGACATTTAAAAAGTTATGAATGTTTTAATTTTGGAAATTTTTTACATGGGAGTAAACGTAGGTGCCTCTTGTGCATAGCTTTCCTTACAAACGTTTCTGCTATGCGGGGCAGTCTTTCAAAAGGGGCACCTCCATTTACTCCCATGTTAAAAATTTCCAAAATTAAAACATTCATAACTTTTTTAAATGACATCGGCACCCCTAGGTTCCTATGCTAAACATTTTCAGTTTAGTACCCGCTACAACCCCTAAAATTTATGACTGTTACTTTTGAAACACCCTGTTTAGTCATCGGAATTTTTAATAAATGACGTCATTTACTGATAATGTACCATTTTTATGGGACATTTGAAACTCCGTACCTAACCCCTTAACCAAACTCGAGGAAAGAATTGTAGTAGTTTTGCATACCTTTTCAAGTACCACATGCATATGGTGTCGGTTTACTTTTCTATAAAAATTAAACATTTTTGGGATCCAATTGAATAAATTGATGATACCTAAGGATTTCAAAAATTCGACGAAGGTCTTAAGGCCGTCACACACGAGGAAAGTTATTTCTGGAAATACATGTTCAAAAAGTTCTGTTTTTTTAATGTGAATTACGAGACATGAAATGTTTAAATTTGTTAATTATAAAAACATAAATGAAGTCTTATTACTTTCAGTTTAAAATTTTCTTTTTAAAAGTCATGGTTAGTAAAATGCTAAGAAATATGCGCTTGACTTTTTGGTCACACCCAAAATTGCAAAGTTTCCAGATATAACTTTCCCCGTGTGTGATGGCCTTAATGGAGAAGATGAGCTTTTTTTGAAAAAAATTTTTTTTAGAAATAACAGCTTTGGCATTGATAAAGTTGTTGTTGGAATAAATGACTTTGCTATTTACCGAGATTGAATGCGTCTGGCTACATGTAGTTTGTTGTTCGAGTTTCTTAAATACTAGACGTTTTCGCTCATGAGTATATTTTAACTTAGTGTTGGAGCGGCTTTAGTTTTGAACGTTTGTTCTTCTTTCTTCAAAAATTGGCTTGTTTTAGCCTATGACACTATATCATTGCCAAAATGTAAGTTGCTTGTATAATTGGCTTCTAAATGTGGTGATGCAATTTGTGAAATTTTTGTGAACCAAACTGCCATGCCGTCGGATGAGTTCTTAAGAATGTCAACCTATGTGTTTACAATTGACCCTTTTGCTGATCAGATCCTCTTGCGGATTTCTAAGGAACTAATAAGAGAACCTTAACGCATAGAACGGCGCTTTCAGCGCATAGATAAGTTGCACATGCCGTAGCCAGCATGCGCCGTCTGCTCGTGAAAGTACTGTATTAAATTAGTACTGAATGTATTAATGAAGTAAAGATAGCTTTCACGAGTAGACGGCACATGCTGGCTACGGCATGTGCAACTTATCTATGCGCTGAAAGCGCCGTTCTATGCGTTAAGGTTCTCTTACTAGTTCCTTAGAAATCCGCAAGAGGATCTGATTAGCAAAAGGGTCAATTGAGGTCTCCTTGTCACAAAGAATTTCCACGCCGGGAGGCTGTCGTGCTGTCACGACTTTGTGTGGGGCACACCCGCCTCACACAGTTATTTGTTGCTTGTTGAGCCCCCACCCCAGTGCCTTTCCTGTCACGTGCTCCTGACCGTAGGTTACTTTTAGTCGGTTTGCCCCCGCCATGCTGCTGGGGCATGTCCCTCGTGCTGGGTAAAGGTGGCCTCGTGCGTCTATCCAACCTGTGTTTTTTTCTGCGTCAGATGGTCTCTTTGATGTGTTGTAACCTTGTCCTACGTTTTCTGTTCCCCCTAGCCTTTCGTGTCTGCATCCCTAAATGTTCCATGTTCATCCCTCCATGCCTCCTACTTCCATTTTCTAGATAATCCAGCCACTGTTCCCTTGTCAACGTCCGGGCGCCTTTTGCCTTATAGGCACTGCGCCCTTATACCTGCCAACCAACCAACCAACAAAGAATTTTGAAAAGGTCTCTTGACATGTCAGTTGAGGAAGTTATTCCCTAACCATCTGGCATCATTGCTTTTAGTAGCTGTAGACACCACAGAAATTAATGTGTACAGAATCCGTACTTATCATATTAATATTTGATGAGATGATGGAATGGGGAAATTTGACAGCGATGTCAAAGCATTGGATTGGAGTCCATGAGGTTTTGGGAACCTAGCATCACTTCTTCAACTAAATACACTCAGTCACCTTAAACAATGTGTACAGTGTTTACACGCGCTGAGATGATGGAAAGAGGTCAGTTGACAGTGACGTAGTCAAAAGCATTGGGTTGGAGTGCACATATACTGGGTGATTCATAAGTCCATCACCACCCAATTTTTTTCTTATCTGTTAGAGATATGAAAAATCTGCTTGTGTCGTTAGATAGGTTGTCATGGGTGCTCTATCCGTTGATAGTATTAACTTT
>JAQGBX010006975.1:0-11894 GCA_034698745.1 Megaphyllum sjaelandicum | reverse complement strand
TGCGCCTGCTGCCTGCAATAGTGCCGATTTAACAGACTTATGCCTCACCTTGTAGTTACACCCGGTGTACACTTTTTTGCCCAATCAAATCCGCTATAAGACACTACAGCAGAGTTGGGCAAAAATTATTCGCAACTAATATCGCGAATAATTTTTGCCCATAGAGAAATTTGATTCAATGGCAAAACCCGTTGAACCGGTTTTCTCTATGGGCAAAAATTATTCGCGATATTAGTTGCGAATAATCTTTGCCCAACTCAGCACTACAGTGTAGACACTATTTTAATTGCAATGGTTATACAAGTCTGGATAAATTTTAATTATTTCCCAACATCAAAAATCATCATAACCACAATAACGAATGTAGTTTAATTATAGTATATTCGATTGTTGCAATCATACATGTACACCATGATGAAGCTGTCATGAAACATCGCTTAATTTAATTTGCAAGAAAGCAGTACTGTCAGTATAGCACTGCCCGCAGAACACGTCAATGAAAATATATTTACTGTAAAATCCTTTACATTTACGTTTTTTGAAATCCACGATCGACTGCCAAAGATCAAAACTTGACCTGGAAGCTTATCTAGTAACTGAAGTTAGAGCATTCCATGCTTATGCAAAGTGGCATATAATATGCACTGGTTTACATGCAAATATCATGCTCTCATCTCATGCTTTTGCACTTATTCTGTGGAATATTCAGCTTTGTAATCACGGTACATTCAATACTTAGTATTGGAAACAGCACCACTGCCTTACGTTTATTCAAATTATTTATACTAACATCATTTTAAAAAAAGAACAATTTGATTTCAAATAAAAATACGGCATTACATGTCTTCGACACTCCATTTGTAGGCTTCCTCTTCTGCAGCCACTTTGCTGCTAAGTCTTGCGAATCTGGATTTTTCAAATCCGCAAGATCTATCTACTCCATCCCAACGATACCCAGGCATAATACCAAAACGATTAGGAGGAGGTTGAGGTCCGGTATATTTGGGATATTCTAAAATGAAAAAAAAGTAACTGCATGTTAAAAAATAAACAGAACTGGAAATCCAAACGATGGCCGTCTCAAATTTAACTCAATTTACACGTAATTTTGTAAACAGATAAAAGTAACATATCAGCAAGACGAGAGCGTTACCCAATGAATCGAGGGGTCTCCTGTGGTATTCATAGCGATTAAGACGGGAAGCTCAATGCATGGGCCTGTTTGAAAATTTTAATGTCTGGAAATTCGAGTATTGTGGAGGAAATCTTTAAACAAAACGACCAAGGTGGTAGAACTTTCCATTCCAATTCACTTAAGGAACTCCGAGCCCATTCGGATCCATACTATTGGTCTTCTTTTTGCATGTCATTGGACATTGGAACTCTTATCCAAAGGATATCCTTAAGCTTCAAGAAATTCAATTTTGCAATGATGTTGGGGTCCACCCTAATGCGGTGGTAACTACCGAATAAAGTAGGTAGATGGATTACACCCCCCTACCACATAGTATTCATTTACTGATAGTAAAATACTGAGTTGAATTGAATTAAACATTAACTGCAGCAAGACAAAAAATCAGTTGAAATTTGAGAGGTTTTACAGTATCTGAAGAAATAGTTTTAATTACAAAAGCCGACTTTACCTTTACCATCAATTTTTGTCGCCTTTTTCTTCTTGATGAAGGCCAGCATTGGATCACCATCTCTTTCTTGGTCCCTTAAAGTTTTGTCCAGATCCTCATCATCTTCATAGCGAGCCAATGGTTTTGACATTTCTTTCATAGCTTGTTGTATATTTAAATTCTGCATTTCGGTTTGTTTGATGCTAAAAATTGCAAAAATTCATTAAAAAAAATGGTCATTTAAAAAGATGATTAGTTGTTGGTGAGGTCAAACACATGGTATTACCCTTTTCCCCACTGGTTGTATTTAGCTTCCCGCTCAGCCTTAATAGCATCTTCTTCCATTTGCTTGCGGTTTTCCTCTTCTAAATTCCGCCGCATTCCCGTTGAACGGTCTCTTGAAATTGTCTGTGCATTTTTACCAGAAATCTCTTCATCCATCTTTGGAAAATTAAAAAATAATTAATGTATGCCTAAAATGGCACTCGTGCAATTCTACCAGATTTACCACAAGACTAGAACAAGTGTATCTAGCCAGAAAAAAACCTGCTACAAATAAGTGACTATTTTTACAACCAGAGATATTTTACAGTAGAACCTCTTTTATATGCACCTCTAATATATGAACTCATCAGCACGTGCTCCTGCTGACCATACCATATTTTTTTGGCTGGTGCAGGCCTCAACCTTGGGAAAATTAATTAAATACATGAAGGTACCTCGTTTGAAGCCTGCTCCTAGCAGCCAAAGGTGCACTGGTGCCTGTGAGAGCACCCTTACAATTTTCATTTTGTTCGTTGTTTTAGATGTTCTACCGAGTTCAAAGCGGAAACGGGCAGTGTTGTCAAACCTGCCCAATAAAAGTGATACACATGTGCATGCAATAAAATAACTTTGAATACTTAACTGACTTGTTTCCAATTTTTTTTAAATTGGTTTTCTATTGGTTGGAATTTCAACCTCCATTATCTGAACTTTTCGATTATATGAACCACCTCTGGTCTCAAATAGTTCATATAAAAGAAGTTCTACTGTAGCCTACTTAGAAAACAAAAAGTAAATTAAAAAATACGATCCTGCGTGGTTAAAATACCTTTTCAAATAATCTCTTTTCCCTTTTCTTTGCTGCTTCGTTTTCCATTTTAAGAGTTTTTGAATCTTGCAAGCCAGCTTTCTTGCCATCAAGTGTTTTCTTTTGTAAAACAAGACTTTCGCCTAACAAATCACTTATAAAATTAGCTGTCAAAATGGCAATTTCAGGCAACATGTTTACAATAGAGCAGCACTTACGAGATTTGCGTGGTGGTGATGAATCCGAATCATTATCAGAATCTGCTTTCCTATGACTATCCGTATAAGGTGGCTGTTTATGTTGTGATATTTGCTTACTGTGTCTGTATGTTGAAGGATCCTTTTCTCTACGTGAAGAAAATCCCACGTCTGATTCGCCATTTTTTATCGACATTTGTTTAGTTTGGCTCGAGTTATTCCTCAGTGGCGAACAATCAGAATCACTAACTGACTTATTCCTTCTAGATGGAAAATAATCAGATGCCACCTTTGCATGAATTCTTTTATTTTGGTCGGCTTTTTCATTTGTTCGAGCGGAATATTTATCAGAATTTCTCCTGGGTGGAGAAGCAACACGATCTTTCATACTCTTCCGTCTAGGTGGTGAGCTATCAGAATTGCGCCGCATCTTAATTCTTTTTGGGGAACTGCTAGGGTCATGCCTAGGTGGAGATGAATCTGAACCTTCTCGTAAGTTATGCTTAAAGTGCTTCTGTTGAGGCTTTCTGGGAGGAGAAGCGTCGGAATCATGGCGCAACCGTTGCCTCGATGGAGAGACATTGTTCTTATTCCGTACATGTACTTGATACCTAGAAGATGGTGAAGCGGACTGTCTGGCTTTTCTTCTTGGTAAGGAAGCATCCGAATCATGGCGATCTCGATGCCTTCGAGAGGTAGCACTGGAATTGTTCTGCTGGATTTTCCTTCTTGGTGGAGAAGTATCAGAGTCACTTTGCACTGGCGATTTTGTTTTCTTGGTGGAGTTATTTCGTTTAGAATTATTATGTTTTTGTGAATTTTTATGTCTGGGTGGAGAAGCATCAGAATCCTGTTGAGTCTTCCTTCGTGGCAGAGATGCATCTGAATCATGACGTGATCGTTGCCTCGGAGGGGATACATCTGAATCCTGTTGAACTTTTATTCTTGGCAGAGATGCATCAGAGTCTTGATGAGATCGTTGCCTCGGTGGGGAAGCATCCGAATCAGAATCATGCCTGACCTTATCATTCACCAATGAGTTATCAGAGTTTGAATCGTGTCTACGGCGCCTATCCTCGTGATTTTGGGGAGATTTTGCTCCTGTTTCGCCATTGTCCTCCATCCCCAGAACTCGCCACTTGTTACTGGCAAATGCCTCCATCTTCTGAATCTCCATCGGTCTTTCATCAACCAGCCCTGCAATTTGGGGAGCATCTTCCCCGGTCTCGAGTTCAAAGTCATCATCCTTAGGTGCAACTGCATTTATGTCTATATCATCATCCACGATTGTAGACCTGAAATGCAACCATAGGCCTAATAAGATCCACGTTTTCAAACCAAAGATTAGAATAATCAACACGTACCAGCTAGGGCCACGTAAACCAAAATGTGACATCGAGGAAAACGAAGACGTGTACTTACTTAGGAATAACTTTCCCTGCATTCGCAGTCTTTTTAACTTTCTTGGATTTCTTTTTCGACGATGAATCTTCCGGTTTATATCCGTAACGTTTTAAATATTCCACTTTGCTCTTCGCAGACGCCATCTTGAAATCGAATTCATTACGAAAGCGAGCGCCCTGCCATCTAGTGACCAATAAGCTAAACTTAATCTTACAAGGTGGGAAAAAACGAGGAAAAGAATCTCCGCAGGGTCGCGGGGATAGGAATGAACCAATCGACAACAGAGACGCACAAATGCGCTTATTGGCTCAATAATACGCCCTTCGGTAGAAATTCATGTCATTTTCAATTACAGTGGAAGCCTTTTCCATCACGTTGGTTCCAGCGATTTTGGTCTTATCAAAATTAAAGTAAAACCTGTAATGAATGACCACTTAAACAAAATGCTAAGTTGGTCACTGTACACAGGTGATCACTATACAAAGAATGCCTGAATTAAATTAATCAACATGTACACTGTACTTATAAATGTAGACGATACATGTAGTAAAAAAACAAAAAAAAGTACAGAATCATCATGCCCATGTGCATTACATACAGTATACAGTACTTATTGCCTTATTGCACATTTGATTTTTTTTTATCAAAAAAAAACTATCAAGTTTTCCTTGATTTAAAGGCTTTTTGCTTCTTATGATTATGTTATCAGTGATTTTTTTCGATCTGAATAACATGATTGGCAGAATTATTTGAGAACCACGCTACAACCATGGCATAATTTATACAGGTTTTAGAACATAAATTCGAAAAATTTAAAAATTCTCCGAAAAATAAAAAGTTTAAAAGTCTCCGCATTTTTTCCAAGTCTTAATTACTAATAAAATTAAACTTATTTTAGAGGAAATTGGCGTTCTTTGATCGGATAAATTTATAGAATAAACAACTAGGAAGTGACTCATGCGTGCTAACAAATTAAATTGTTTATGTTACAAATAAATTTGCTGATTAAACCATGCATATATTTTTCCTTTATAACGAATACATCCGTTTGGCATTTTTTTTTGTATTTTCAGACCTTTGATAGTAAAGTAATTCGATGATAACCCGAAATAATGATAGCATTTACAAAGTAATGGAGTACATGCTAAATTTAATAAAATGAATCAACCGAGCTCGCTCTTCACCTTTGACATTCTGTATATTAAATCTGTCACCAAAAGTGAGTACTATGCAGGAGAAGTCTGTTTATTATACGAGTTCTAACAATTTTTTTTCCTTGATTTTAAAGAAAGATTTGTCATAAACATGCGAATATGACATACACTGTTATCCTTTATAGCGAGGTTCTGTTTTTTGTTACTTGTCTTCCGCTCACTCTCCTCATTGGATCGATTATTTTAGTCCGTCCCAAACCAAAAACTACATTCATATTTGGCTTCTCGGGGTTTAGGGGTCTACTTAAAACATCACTGGCATACGTCAGTTTTTGATTTAGCTGCACATGGACAGTACATGTGCAAGCTCTCCTTTTTCAGATAGTATGAACTGAGTCGATTCATTCATTCCTGTTGGTTACCGATTTAAAAAAGCAACATGTTTAGCTGAAGCAGTGATGCACAACGTAAAAGTACAATGAAACACTACTTGGAATAACGAATTGCAGTCCACTTAATGTGAGTACAATTTATATTTTTGGTTGATGTTTATTAATATTTCATTCGGTATCTGACAATCAAATATCGGAACAGGATCCTGTTTTAATAAATTAATACAAAATTGTGAATTTTTTAATTAAATTAAAAATTGTTTCTGCTACAAATCTGAAATAAAATCTGCTCTAAATCTGCTCTAGACTTATTATTTTGCCTTTCATTAACAATAAAGAAAGTTACTGAGTTAAAATAAATTTTTAGTAACATCATTTTTTAATGTAACGAATGGACACAATGTATATTTTGTAATTATAACGGTATCACGTGACTTTTACTTCATCGGATTTAACAATCGTGCTGATGACACAATCCTGTAGTAATGATTCCATGAAATGTCACGTAATATACTGGTTAATGCGTAGCTTAATTCGTAAAAAATCACTTAAATTCCCTTTTAACCAATGCAGAATTATGGCTAGGTCACCTTAAGGTCATAATAATAATGTTCGGTTTAAAATTAGAAAACCTTAAAAAATTAACAGAAATTATCGATATTAATCGAAGATTATGTTAATTAGTTTGGGACAATTACTGAATCTTTTCTCGCACTGTATTTTCTGATGACCATTGTCCATCTAGTGTATGTGCATTGTGTATTCAGTTGGGCAGATAAACCATTGAATCCGGTCATTTATTGTTTGGTCATTGTGCAATATAATCAATGGTTTATTGTTGGTACGAGAAATATGCGAATTGCTACATTAGCTCGATTCTTCCGCGAAAATGCTGGACAAAAAAGTGCATTGGCATTATTTGTAATTACCGCAGCGACACTTTGACTGTTTTAGGTATGCAAATGGCTTTAATGAAGCAAGCCAGATGTCCTTCCCAATATAGATATCCTGCGTGAACACGCTATATCCTAATCTACAAGGAATTTATTATAGTCGTCATGCATTTATATTTAAACAGGATGCTAATAAATGGGGGACTACTAGCACTTGACCCGTCCATTAACTAAACGCGACGCATCCTCAGATCCCATTCTGCTCAGATTAAATGAAGTCTGCGAGATTTTAGTACTTGCTAAGCCTAAGCGTCAAAGACAGTTTTATTAATAGGCCACTTATGCTCCATTTTATCATCCTTTATCTTCAATCTCTTCCCAACATTTTAGTCATTTTTCAGAGCTATTTACAGTAAGTGGAGTTGATTTTACATTTGTCACAAATTCTGCACAGATGACTACGCATATTTCGCAGTTTTTCAAAAAACTCAAGTTTTCAGTCTCTTCTTGAGAAAGCTCGACAGTGGTAGAAATAAGTCAGTGTTATAATAAGAGCTAACATGAATTGTATTGAATTGAACAGGGAAACCACTCTAGACCTAAAATTTTACAATATTTTCGAATATTTTAAAAATACAGTATGTGTTTTACAGCTAATCATTAAAGTTGCAAAATGTTGTAAAATTGTTGTAAAATTTAAGACGAACATTTGCAAAAACCACTCAGCTACTTCTAAACAATAACACAAGTGTAAAGACCATTAAAGTTGAAAACATTAAAAGTAATGTATAACATATCAAATAGAATAAATCAAACTCATTCTAGAGATACCCTGTATTTTCGGTCGTGACCCAAAGTTTTCTCATGAATCAATCGGTTATTGAACCAAATCTCGTATTAGGAACAGGGTTGTTAGCATACAACAGTTCGTTCTGCTTGTCAAAAAAAAAAAATCAGAAAGATGTAGGCCTAATCCTGAAATTGTGTCCCAACGGCCTAATTCGACCATCTGCAGATGGCCAGATTAGGTGATAACGCAGTCTGGAGTTGCCCAAAAACCTTGAATTTCAGTTAAAAGCTTCATTTCATTCTAGATGAACAATGCTTAATTCATCATGAGTTTTGAGGCCAAAGAAACCGTTAACCAGCCAGCCGTAAATCACTCTAGGAGTGACATCATCTACAGTGACATTGACCCATTGGATGGCTCGTCGCTGAGCATCCATTTCGACGATTTTGGGGACGATTTCATAGAAAACAATTCCAGCAAATTATTCATTGGGAATTACATCGTCCGCAAACGGGAGGCCTGTCTGGTGTGCACTGGAATTTTGCTGTTCGTGGCCTGCGTTGGACTGTCCGCTTTGGTAGGCATCCTGATGCGCCAACCAGACATCGGAGCACTCGGACTGTTATCGGAACCTTGCGAAGAACAGCCATGTTTTCAGCTGAGTTCTATCATGATACCTTCAATGGACAGAAACGTGGACCCTTGCAACAATTTCGGGGAATTTTCTTGCGGGGGTTTCGCCACTGTTAATCCTTTAATCGTCGGAGAACCTTACAGCAGCACGCTGGACGTCACGTTGCACAAGATGGACGAACAACTGCGAACGATCTTGGAGAATTCACATCTGGAGAACAAAATGTACTCGAAGGAGCTATCTTATCTGTTCAAGACCAAGCAACTGTATCACAGTTGCGCTCACGACGTCTACGGGGTGCGTTATGGAGGGAAACCCCTTTTAGACGTCATCGAGTTGATAGGAGGCTGGAGTGCCTTGAACAATTGGCAAGAAAAGGTTTGGGATTTCTCCTCCACCATCCAAACTATCTCTGGAAAGTATTTGGTGGAAGTGTTCTTCAGCGTTGTGGTGGTGCCTGACAAAATCAACGCGGGACATAACAGATTGCAGGTGAATATCAACTTGGTTATGAGACATGCATGGAACTGTACACAATATAAAAATTATAAAATGATAACGAAATTGTTATATTCATTGTCGTTAATACGATAATTTGCAGGAGACACCAAATAAAAAGGAAAAGAGAAAATTCCTCGCTTTTCATTTTCGAGAACTACAGTATTAAGTTTCAAAACCTGACAAGCAATTAATGGGTTTAAGTGAGACGTTAAAATTTCTTAATTTATGGTTTTTGGTATGAAATATCGTAATTGTGTCGGAAACATGTACACATCGTGAGTTTTAAACTGAACAGGGTTATTGCAAAAGAATCATCGGGTTTTGAAAAGATATATTTTGGAAAATATTACAGATACAATAGTAAATAACACATAAAGAGAAAGTGAAAATGCCCAATTTTATGATCATACCATCTCAAATGTCCAATGTGAAATCCTCGTATCACACGACACACGAAAGTCCCGGTTCGGCCCATAAAAGCTGAAGTGTGTCACTATCAATGCTGTTCACAGCAGCTCGCATACTCCAGCACTCAAAACGCTTTTTGCTGTAGATAGACGCCATTTTGGATACCATACTCGAGCACTCAAAACGCTTTTTGCTGTAGATAGACGCCATTTTGGATACTTGGTTAATCGTGCTGCCACCAGAGCGTTTAAAGCAAAGTTTGCAGGTGTGCGTTTTTACTTGGACTTTTTCCCATTCTTTTCGTGTGTCCTTTAATATTAATTAATATTTCAATTAAACCTGATAATTCTTTTGTAATAACCCTGTAATTTACATCTATGTAATGGAATAACGCATAAATTTATACTTTTTGTAGTTTGACCAACGTTGAAATCTTATTTTCGAGTTTTTCTTTCGCTTTACGGCCTGTAAATCTGCAATTATAAAATATAAAAACAACTTTCTTTCTAGCAAAATGATCAATGGGCAAAGTTCACTCATGGTAGTATCCGTAGTAAATATAAACACCCGAGTGCAGCCTCTTATGTTTCTGTCACTTAGGAGACGGTTGAACTTAATAATGTACAATGTATCTTATTGCACATCCATTCATCGGGTTTTAAAAAGCTATCATTCATCAGTTTATCTATGATACGTTATTTTCAAATGTTATAGTTCCTTACAATGATGCGATCGAAGTATAGATTCAAATTCCCACTTGTTTTTTAATCTTTCAGTTATCTACTCCTCATTTCAACGAAGCACAAACATTAGTGGATAACCCTTGGGAGGTTCGTTGACGCCAGTTTCACGTTTCAAAATAAATTCAAAATTGAATATAAACAATTGATTACTGCTGATTAGACGCTTATAAATCACTTTTGATTGATTGATTTTAGTCCCACGCACTGAATGAGTATAAGAAATTCATAAATGCCACCGCAACATTACTAATAGAGAATGAACAACAACGTAAACAAATACTCATAGCTAACAAACAACAAACCATCAAGAATTTCATTTCGGATATCATATACATGGAAAACAGGGTTTATAAAGTAAGTTGAAAATGAATTTCTGCCTACAATTAAAAATTGAACTCCAAAATATTTAAAATAAATTTAGATGCTCAATGGTGGTACAGACATCCAAGTACAAGAAGTATCCATCAAGGAGCTTCAAGAGACGATTTTATGGGTAAGGAATGTATAAATTTATGTAATAATTTGTAAGGAGATTTGTGCGGAATTTGTTAATGAGACTTAAAAATTTTTGATAGAGGAAATTCCAATGTTAGTGTCGTCATTGTGACTCAAATTATTTCAAATGTTTAAACGGTTCTCATTTTACTGGCCTCTTCACATTTCTTTGAGTATAATGTAGATTAAAATCAAAATTTTCGTTTCAGATTGATTGGCTGAAATATTTTGAGGAAATCCTCCCAGAGGTCGAAATAACAAATCAAACTAGAGTTTATGTAAATTGTTTGGATTATTTAAGACGCGTTTCCATCATTTTGCAGTCAATATCCAAACGGTAATGAGAAATAATTTCTTTAAACACGTTTTAAAAAAATATCCACTTACGTGTTGTGTGTTTTTCACGCAGAACTTTGCACAACTTTTTGATCTGGAGGATGGTACGTGAATTCGTGCCTTATCTGTCGCACGATTACCAACAAATTTTGGCAGATTATCACAGTGCTCTTCCCAATCAAGGATCGCACGCTGTGGGAGAAAGATGCGTTAATTTTCTAAAAATTAGCGTCATGAGAGAAGCAGTTTTAAGTTTTCTTTTTCAAGATAAAATTACGGCGGAATATCAGAGAAAGGTATCCAGAGATAGCTGTAATTCGAGATTTTAAAAATCACTATTTGGAGCAGTGAAACTAATTGTTTGTTTCAATGCCTTTTCAAGTTTCTCGAAGTTTTGACAAATGTAAAGGATGCACTTTATCACCAGATTTGGCTCAACGAACCTAGTCTAAAATACAGTTTTCAAGCAAAGGTAAGACATCGTCGATGCCTTATTTAAAAATATTAAAGTAATTTTCGTTAAAACAAATTACTGAAATTTCGTGAAGTAATATATTTTAACGTTCAATTGCCTTAATTATTTTTTATTATACTCCGAGATGATATTCTGGAAATTGTATTTAAATAATTAACAGGCATTTTCTAATAGTACTTTTATAAAAGCTACATGTATACTTTCCATGTTTTATTTCTTAAATATTAGCTACGGGCTTTGAATTTTGTCGTGGAAAGTGATATATTATCAAACACAACTTTCCTAAATGAATTTTATGAGACGGTAAGACTTTTCTGAATTATAATTCGTGTATATGATTGTTTATTTTTAATTAAATACACGTACTTATGTCTTTGTATTAAAATATCATTCAGCTCGAAGTTACGGATGTTTACTTCACGAATATCCTCAACATTCGTCAGTTCGCCAAACTGAAACTAAGCGACATCCTAACCAAGTCCAAATCATTATCATTGACGCCGTATAACAACAATTTCAAATTAATGAATTACAATTCGGTATTCATTCCTTGCCATTACATTTATCCGCCGTATTTTGACGTCAATTATCCGAAACACGTCGTTTATTCGCGTTTAGGAACCATCGTGGCCCACATTTTGTTAGATTACATTACTGGAGATAGTGAGTTTGATTCAATTTAATTTTTTTTTCATAAGAAGCAGGGCCGTCTTATCCATTAGACTGAGAAGGCTGAAGCCCCAGGGCCCAACAGTGCAGGGGCCCATGAGGAACATGA
>JAQGBX010006974.1:0-11894 GCA_034698745.1 Megaphyllum sjaelandicum | reverse complement strand
GAGGAGGATACGTGGACATAGTTGTCCCAGTCAATACCAGGAAAATTAAAGTCACCTCCGATAATAATTAGAGGGTTTAATTTAATTTAATTTAATTCTTCATACTGTAATTACCATTATACTGAAATTAATATTTTTTACAGGGTTTGGCTGCAAGCGGAGCATGGTCTTGTTTTGACGAATTTAATCGCATTGATACAGAGGTCCTATCCGTCGTTGCTCAACAAATCTTGACAATACAACGAGGAATTCATTCATCTGTCGAGGCACTTGTAATTGGTGGGACGCAGATCAAACTAGATCCAACGTGTGCAGTATTTGTAACGATGAACCCTGGCTATGGCGGGAGATCAGATTTACCAGACAACTTAAAGGCAAGCTCCTCCTCATTTGCCATTTTATCTAAAACCGTTTAGTAATTTCCCTTGTAGCAAAATGACGAATTTCTTTGCCCAAGTAAGTTATGGAAGGTGCCAAGCGTAAGTGTTGACTGGCTGCCTTACAATTTTATTTGAACTTAACTATTTTTGTGTTCCCGATTATTGTATTTGATTCAAATTCTATTTAATTATAGCTGAAAATAATATATTGATGAATGTTTTGGAAAACAGTTTTTAAACTATTATCAAATACTTTACATATTTGTTTCAGGCACTATTCAGACCGGTTGCTATGATGGTCCCTGATTATGCTATGATTGCTGAGATTGCTTTATATTCTTATGGCTTTGGAAATGCGAGGCAACTTGCATTTAAAATAGTATCGGTCTACAAGCTTTGTGCTGAACAACTGTCAAGTCAGTACCACTACGATTATGGGATGAGAGCGATCAAATCCATTTTAATGGCTGTTGGGAAGTTAAAGGTAAGTATTATACATGTACCCAAGAAACAAAAATCCGGCGGCCCAAAGCCGGCCTTCCGTCGGCTAGCCGCTCATACGATGCACAGTGGGGCAACATGTATGAAAAGTTGACATCAATTATTTTATTTGGTTTATCTTAAATTCAACTATTAAAACATAATTAAAACATATTGTGGCCAACATCAAGTATTCTTTTGGAGCCGAAACCAAAAGGGACCCCGTGATTCAGGGGCCTTTTCCCATAGGGCCCGGCCCTGTAGTAACTTTTTTTTAACAAGTTTCCGATTTTTAAGAGTGACCATAACAAAGCTCTAACTTCAGGGACTCAAAACATGTTGATCAACCTGTAAGATTAGTGTCGCCCATTTAGAATCCTTTGATTTTTGATGCCTGTGATCCACTACTTTTTTAGTCAAGGTTGTCTTATTGTAATAATAAGATATTTTAGTGAAGAAAAGATCAATTGAACATTAGATAGGACTTAATACTAAAAGAAGTGAGCAAAAATAATCTACCATGTACGTTTGTTTCGTTAAATTCGTTAAGATTTTGCATATTTTAAAAAGTGCAAAATATGTGCAAGTTTTCTTTTCAGTTTCTGAAAGAAGAGGTTCTCCTGATCACTTTTCACCCGGACTGCATGGCGGAACAATCTACTAAGTCACTAGGAGAACATTATGACATAACAAAAAAATTGACACTCAAATACTAGATTGTATTACTTTTTTTCCGGTTAAATTATTTTGACAAAATAGAAATAAAAGTAAAAAAAATTACTAATATGAAACTGATGAAATTATGAAACTTGAATTATATTCCAGTTATAATTATCAAAAAATTAGGGTCGAAATGCGTGAAATATTTGTGCTTTTAAAAGCTGCCATGATCATCGAAAAATGTACAAGTTTAAACCATCATAGCTGGTTAAAGAAATATGTTACATAAAATTTAAAAACGGTTTTTAACGCCCCCACATATGCTGTTTGAAAGCCACTAACTATAAAAGCTTGAATATGAATTTCGAAAAATGACTTTTTGTCAACTTTTCATGCATGTTGTCCCACTGTGCGACGTCGGAAATCATCGTACTCCCGACGTCAGGATGTCGTGCGGGCGGAGGTCCGCCTGCCCGCCCATGCGGCCCGACGTCCCCCCGACGCTTTGGCTCGACGTCTGCCCGCCGCCACGGGTTGACGTCCAGGATAAACCTACTTTAGGCTTTAAAACATAATTAAAAAAACATTTTACTTTTATTATCAATTTAAAACTCATCATATTTCCAGATAATATACTGTAAATAGATATTCAATGCATAGACAATTTAATTGAAATAATTTGTATTATCAGGGTTTGAACTTACCAGGGTAAGTTACCAGGGTAAGTTCAAACAAAATTGTATTAAACATTTTTTTTAAATTAAATTGTCTATGTATTGAATATCTACATCGTTTTTTGGGCGGCAATTTGAGCCACTGGTGGTCCAACGCCGGATTCGGACCGACGTTTTTCGGGCGGCAAGCCACTGGTGGCCCGATGTCGGGCCGCCGGTGGTTTGCCGCCTTACGATGCTTTACCGCCCACGCCGAGTGTTTTATGGGTAGCAAATCTTTTTATAAGTACATGTATTTAAAAAAAATGCACTTCAAATATCTCTGTTTTTTAACATCTATGTTCTTAAGATATTGTGCACATGACATCATCCAGCCCATTCGCTTTTGGTTAGAACTCTGTAGTTATGCTAATACACTCCTATTTGGAACCTTCTGCGGATGAATAAAATCCTAGAGTTACAAATGGTTTAACAAAGGGCAGCCAGGTTGGTTAAGGGAGACTGCTAACATTCGGCATGTGTGACAGAGATGCTTCAATCTTTGAATTTGGAGTCATTGAGAGCAAGATGAGAAAATTTATCTATGGGCTAAATTAAAAATTTCAATAAACCTTTGAATTCACAACTCGTTTCCTATATCTTCATGCCCAACAACCACTGTAGAATTAGGCAAAATCATCCCAAACCTCTGACTGAGCTCTGTGCTAATACAGATGCTGAGATGCTTACTATTTGTCCTTTTTCTGCTTGTGATTCCTGCTTTTGAGCTTCCTGACGATATTTCACACTTTATCCAGGTTCAATTTAACAATGATGCTATGTTCTGACTAATAATAATACTGTAGGTTGAAGGATTGATCCTAGGTTTTTCAAACATCAATTTTGAGAAATAAAAAGAGACGCTTTCTTAGGAAAAACGTACAGTATTGGTATGGTGCATAAGGAAACATAAGATGTTGTACAGAATCGAGAGAATGGTTACCGAAATTACTCTACATTTATTTTGTTTTTAAAAAAAACGTCATTTTAATGAAAGAAATGACGTCTTTTGAAAGGTATTATTGACGTACCCCAAGGAATTGTCACTTTTGGGACAACTCATGCGACGTCAGATAGGTTACCAAATGTATCTCAAAATAAGTCGCCATATGAATGTAAAGTGAAACATTAAATCAATTGTAAAAACTTTTTTACATTGGGTAGAATTACATTTTCTTACATAGTAAACTATTTAAATTGATAGTCACATAATGAAGTCGCATGTAGTGTTCAGATGCATGTGTTTAAAATAAATTACTGGTTAAGAAAGTTAAACAAAATCACCTTTGGTAAACTAAAACGTCGTGTATTAGCTTTGCTTAATTTGGACCTTTTTATTGGTCAATTTTCAATTTTTAAACATTTAAAAACTTCCTTCAGGTCAGTTTTACTATTTTTTAAATAGGCACATTTTTTGCTGCAAATTTTTCATACTATAGATTATAGGGGGAGTGGGTGGAGGGGCGCTAAGCTTATTGCGGATTCGACTGGGCACACCGCAGTGTGCACCGAGTGTAGGCTACAAGGTGAGGCATAAGTCTGTCAAATCGGCACTATTGCAAACAGCAGGCGTAACAAGACTTTACAGACTTATGGCTCACCGGATAGCCTACACCGGTACAGATTTTGTGGACCAGTCAAATCCGCCATTATTATGTCACCTATAGGTGCCAAAAATGCACACTACGGCACTGATTCGGATGTCGGCCAGAAGTAAATTGTTGATAGTCATAAATAACGTACATTATTAACTTTTTTACATTTTCAAATGACTGTCTTTCTGTAATATCATTATTACATTTATTAAAATCAAAAACATCTTATAATATTTCAATCATGTTTAAATGATAAACCTAAAACTAATTGGCGATTTTCGTTTGGTTTAACTTACAGCTGGATTACCCAGAAGAAAATGAAGATGTTCTGGTGTTGCAAGCCATATACAATGTAAACATTCCCAAGTTTTTGCCCAATGATGCGCCCTTATTCAAAGTACGTAAACCACACGTCTTACAACCTGCTTTCAAATGGCTGATTTTTTTTATTAGGAAAATAATACTCAGTTTCTATCATTTGCCATTAAGGCAATCACCGCGGACCTCTTTCCTAACATCGGACTGAAGTCCGCAGATTACACGGCCTTGGACAACGAGATAAGAGCAATTTGTAAGAAAAAGAATTTGCAGTGTACATCACATTTCTGCGAAAAGATCCATCAGGTATACCTGTTTTACCTGTAATGCTTCCCAAGCACAGCGAAACACAATGCAGATTTGATTTTCAAGGAACTTTTAAATTTGATAGGTTTATGAAACAATCGGCGTAAGGCATGGTTTGATGATCGTCGGAGGACCATTTGCTGGGAAAACCATGACCTACCAGGTTTTGGCAGAGGCATTAGGAAATCTTCATGATGAGGTACAGTTTGTATTAAAGTAAATTGAAATTTTGTTAAACGTTATTATGCTCTAAAACAATTGCATACCTTTCCTATACCTATTAGTGTTAATTTGCGTTTGGCCATATTCTACTAGTGTGGTTTATTCAGGATATTTATTTCTCAACTTTAATTTTGATTCAGTGCGAATATACACTGTTATAAATAGGTAGAAGTAACTTAATTAAAAGGATATTATATTATAGTTTTTGTGATATTTTTTTATTAACTTAATATACTGTTATAAGACATTTTCCTGCATTATTGGTAATATGACAATTCAAACAAACACAGTTTACTGAATAACTGCTAGTCTCAGGAAATGTGAATTTTATTGCTTACTTCTAGAGTGATTTTCATTCCAAATAATCACTTTAGAGGAAGGCATAACCATTCTAAATTCTGATATGTGAATTGCAAGGAAGATTAGGCGGTTAAATATTTCCATCCATAATTTTATTTGTCTATAAGCCCTTAAGAAATCCCAATTCAAAAGCCCCGTTAATTTACAGATATAAGCATTGAAACTGGGTGAATTACGAAATGGCAACATTTATAATTACATTTATGTAAAGCACATCTTATGGGGTCAAGGTATTGCACTATTATCAGTGTTTCTCCATCCGTTATTCACTTTGTTTTCATGATTTATCTGTGAGTTGGCCCTGTCCCGTATATTATGGTACGAGCATTCCCGCATTTCATTGCTGCTTTGCAGGTTAGTTAACTTGCAAAACGTTAATGATTTTTGGCAAGCGAATATTGATAATGGAATTTTGTAGATGCACCCATTAAACTAGCTTTACGATGCCCTACAACTTTCTAATTGAACATTTTGCTTTAACTATTACGGTTTAGAAGATAGTAACGCAATGACCTTGGAATGTAAATTCGAAAGCTCATTCGAAAGCTCATTCGAAAGAGCCCACCTATCTTACCATAATGCCACAAACTCAGATTTTTACCTATAACACAATTCTAATAAAAACATGGAACTGGTCATAAAGCATCCTCTATATACATTTAGAACAATTGATAAAAGATTGGTTTGCTTGGATTATTGTTTTGTAACAATTTGTTATAAAGAAATTGACTATTTCTTTCTTTTACATGTCGTTTTTACAGAAATAATTGCTTTATTAAACTGCATTGTTAATGTCATTATAGGAAATTGTTAATGAAAACAAAGTTCAGATTTCCATCATAAATCCGAAGTCTTTGTCACTGGGAAAGTTATATGGACAGTTTGATCCTCTTTCTCATGAATGGACAGATGGGATCCTTGCTGTCACATTTCGCAGTTATGCAACTTCCACGGTAAAAAAATTATTATTCGCTAATAAAAAATATATATATATATATATATATTAATATATAAAATAGAAAACGTGTGGTCGTTTTTGTGTCGTGCTTGTGGGCATGGGCCATTCAAAAAGGTCGTGCGTGTGGTTTAGGGGCTATTCAAAAAGGACGAGGGTGTGTGACTTATCCCATATGGAAAAAATGAAAATATTTGTTATATATGGAACATATACTGAAATATATTCCATATATTAGCATATATTTTCCATATATTAGCATATATTTTCCATATATTGGCATATATTTTCCATATATTTTTCATATATTATATTTTCGGGGTAATTCAAAAAGGACATGCATGTGACTTAGGGGTAATTCAAAAAGGACGCCATTACCCAGGTCAATGTTTATGATTTCTTTAATTTTCCCCGTTCAACGCCGGGCTTTACCGGCGAATCGATGGGTATATGGTGAGTTTTTTTAAGTACGTATATATATTGAAACTAGCCTTCTTATCTTAGTTAGAAATGGTCTAAAATTGGCAATAACTTAAGAACAAATTGGTGCATTATGAAGGCCAGTAGGCAACAATCTGATAGATTTAGTCGTCTCGTGATTTAGCAATGTCTTATTGTGGGCACCTTTTTTGTGAGACAACCTTGTTCTACTTTTTTGTCCCATGTGTGGTGGTGCCCAACCACCTATTTGAAATCGCATTCTCATATGACCCCAAAATGACGCTGATCTTGCAAGCAACATTACAATGCAGCTACGCTAGGTTGAAAACTTTCATCTTTGGAGGTAGCTGCATGCAAACTATACAAGAGTACTTTGCATAAGAGCTTAGGTCAATTGAACAGGAGAGTGCAACTATAGTCTTTCAAACCAGTATGTAAGGAGAGTCAGTAATCCTAAAAAAAATTAGAATGACGTAAGCGTTGAAGGTGTCAACATCTTTAAGGAAAAGGATACACCATCAGTCAGAGAAGCATTAGACGAGGACAGAAGCTAAAGCAATAATGAAAAGATAAACTCTAACAAATGTGAGATTAACTTTTTTTTTGTGGAAAACTCAGTTTGTTTTTTTTCATGAAAATTCATTGAAGAACCTCAACTAAAAACGGCGCCCAGATCATTATTACTGGCATTCAAGGAAGGTCAATTTGACAGGCAAGGCGATTATGTCGCTGCTTCCAATTAATATAAAAATAAAATTTCCTATTTATTAAAATAGTAGTAGCAAAATAATCGTCTTACCTCTCAAATTGATGTAATACCTATACCACTGGATGATGGAGAATATAACTTTAACGAAGGTTACACAGTTCTAAAGGTTCTTGGAGGAACCTTTTTAGAAATTTCACACCATGTGAAAGCTGCGTACCAAAACCAGAAACTTTCAGTGTTGCACGCAATTTATATTTACATGTATGCTTAACTGTTGGCTCGAGGAAGCTGGAGTTCGAAACTAAAATCAATGTTAAGGTAATTTGAAAACCAAGGGGGCCCAGGGAAAACTACAAGTAGCAGGCCCCGCATTCCAATAGCAATACAATATTATATCACTTAATTCACTCTTCCTACAGTATATAGGGCTGGCTCTCAAATTGTTTGGTATTTGTCACGTCTTTGAATTGTTTTGCCATGGTTAGAAGAACGTTATTAATGTTGTTCAGTAAGGGATTTCGGGATAACTAAAAAGCGGCTGGAATTAAATGTTATCTAGCTGACAACATAACTTTTAAATTAAAATTATTAGTCTAAATTACAAAACTTGCTTTTCTCATTGGCGGCCCCTTTCCTCCGATGACGATGACATCTGTAATAAAAGTTTAATTAAAGATATCATGATGGTAGAGAAGAAGAATCTAAGGTCTTATAAACTAATGCGCACGCGGAATTGCTTGAAAAGGTGCTCTAGGGCTCGTTTTATAGTGGTAAATTTTAAGGCAAACAATGACCAAAAACATGATGAAACTTAATGTTGTATTTTGAGTGGTCATTTCTTGTGCAAAAAATGACAAAAAAACGACTTCATGTGTTTACAATGAGTTAGTCTACAAACAACATAAATAATTGCAGTTTTCCTGCATTCACATTCTGATGCATCACTATGATTGTTTGAATAAATTAGCATGTCTCTTGGAGTTTGTCTTACAAATATTCCAACCAATTAGTTTCTGGAACGCAAATATACTCTCGATATTTTGCGTACATGACAACATATTAAATGTGGAATTATTTGTAAAAATAACGCTTACTCACTGTTTTAGTCGCTCGATCGCAAGTGGATCATTTTCGATGGCCCAGTGGACACAATATGGATTGAAAATATGAACACAGTGTTGGATGACAACCGGAAATTGTGTCTAATGAGTGGAGAAGTCATCCAGTTGACAAACTCAATGAGTCTAATTTTCGAAACCATGGATCTCGAAAATGCATCTCCAGCTACGGTACATATATAAACAAGCATGTGAAAAGTGAGCGCTGCCTGTTCATTACCTTTGGGGGAGTTTTTAAACATTTGTTTATTATTTAATGCAGGTATCAAGGTGTGGAATGGTATACATGGAACCTCGGATGTTAGGGTGGAAAACATTAGTGCTTTCATGGTTACAAACCTGGCCAACTAATCTAAACGACAGTACCAAGGAAGGCATCTTGCAACTTTTTGATTACTTCTGTCCGCCACTGCTTCATTGCCTTCACCATTCCGGAATTCAGGTATGTTTTCAAAATATACTAATTCTGATATAAATTATTACAATAAAAATAAATGCGTTAAAAATCCCAATACAAAAAATAAACCTTCAGAAAAGTAACACCAAAAGTTTATAGTACAATGCACACAACCCTTTTCTATTGATCTGGAATGAATATCTTCATCTAGGAAATGTTTAACACATGTTTATGATTTCCTATATAATCTTCATATTTGGGTAGTGAGAAATATTTTTTAAGTAAAACTGTTTTGCGCATTATGAACTGTTAAAATGTTTTCTCCTTTGAGATATAGTTTACAAAATATTATTTAAATTGAAACTTTTAATGTAGAATGTTTGAAAGAAAATGCTAAAGAATAACAGTTCATTATATTTTATCTTTAGTGTGGAAATTACAATTGTATTTTTAAAATTGCATGTTCCTTTATTAATCATCATACCATCATAATAAGTTGTCAAACATTTAAATGATTGGGTTAAAAACCTCAGTAAAATATTGTTTGATAAAAAAGTTATTTCATGTGGTTGTCATATCGTAACCATTTCTTGTGCATATTCATCTCATAACAATTGGTTTTAACAAACTTATAAATGAAAAGTATTGATTCCATTCTACAAGGGTAGCCAGTTTCAATAATAAAATTGCATTATATAGACATATTTCATATTTTAAATTAGTTAAACTCATGGTATTCACCTTAAAGTCAGATGTTTCATACTGTATGCCTACTATAATTTTTTGAATTTTACATGCAATTTACGAAACACAATTCCACGTAAAATGAAATGCATATATAAATACTAAATATACATTTCAACTTTAGTAGATTAAAATACTTTCAATTTATTTTTCTTATTTTAAGAAAACTTTTTAATGGATGCCAAAACTACAGTGTAGACTGCTTATTTCATGTAATATTAGAATGATGTGATTGGAAATAATAGGGTTGTCAGAAATACTTCACTAAAATTAAATATTGTATAATTATTCTTATTTTACATATATCATTGGTCAGTTAATATAATTTTGATATTATTAGGTTAGATTAAGTTCACCATCTGAACATAAAAATATTGTCATTGGACACATGATTTTATTTCTGACGTATAACACCTTCGAATGTTTTAGAAAAAATGAAAAGCTTTTATTTATTTATTGTTTATTTTGAGGACACTGCTTTTGTTTGCAGGGCATATTTTAAAATCAAACAGAATGGTTGGCATGTTTTAGACAAAATAAATTATAAATGAGTTGACTACGTGTGCGAGCATATCGTACATCTGTCTCAACATGAGTTGAGAACTAGATAAGGTCAGAAGCACCTTTTAAAAGGTGTTTTTTTCTGTATATATAGTTGGTTTAATTTAATATGACTATGAGATGTCTTCCAGAGGATAGCATCCAACATCTTTTAAAGGTATAAAACTGCTTAATTTTTTTCTGTACAGCACGTGAGACTAGATGGTTCTGCAGATGTTCTAGCGCAAGTGAGTCACTATAGTAAACGAAAATGTCACTGTGAACGTTCATTTATTGTTGCATATTTGTCTTAAAAATGTTTCCTGTGTGGCAGTGTGCCTGTGTTTATACTAACCTTATCATATGTAGAGACGACCCTTTTCCCCTTTAAGAAAATATGTTTGGTAGTCATACAGTATTTCGCTCCCCTGTAACCCAGTTTTGTAGTTTGTAGCAGTCGTCGATCAGTCGAACTTCTGCCTTACAACTAGTAGGCTTATTTCTACCGGTTTAATTAAACAAAGTGTAGGAGGTACTGTAAATGTATAGGAGGGGAGTTTCTGAAGATGGAAATTTTCAATTTATCATATATATATAGACTCGCGCATACGTTTACTTATACCTGGCCTGTAAGATAATTTAATTCACATGTTTGTTTCCCAAAAGTATGTCAGTTAGTGAGTTAAACTGTCGGCAAATGCAAAGGTTGTATTCTTAGCATGTCTTGAAAAATATTTGTTTATATGAAACGAAAACAATTTTGCATCAATTACTTTGCCGTCGCGAAATATTGTTGCAAAGGAAACTCGTTAGCAATTGCAATTTTGGCAAAGTTTTTGACCGAAGATGACCAATGTTCATTTTTGAACGAATTGGGATAATAGTGACTATAGAGATATTTTCTCGAGAAAAACGCGGTAGAATGTGACATTTTTATGCATACATTCTACAGAACTTACTGCACACCTTGAGTATATGTAATGTACATGCAGTATACATGTACTGGATATAATGGCCTATTCACATCGACCAAATCCGTACCGTTGTGACTGAATCTACAGTCAATCAAAGCATCAACTGTTAGGGGACCGAGGGAGGACTAATGGGACCGTACCTGATTTTAAAAATACCGCTTGAAATAGGATTAATTGGATATAGTGGCCGCATAATCAAGGGATCATTAAATTGATGTGTTAACCTTATTAACCTCAGCTGTGTTCATCACATATTTGTTTGTCTGAAATTGTCTAGCCACATAAAGTCAGACAAGGATTTATCAAATGACATGCACGACTAAGCACTTATAAGCACGGAGGGCTATATAATTAGCCAGCGGGCACCCATGTGCCACTCTGGGGCTATCCGTGCCCGGGTTAAAATGTTTGATGGAGCTGCCACCATGCCACACTCTAAAAAAAGGTGTACCATATTGCACCTCCTCTTAATGGCAAAGTTCAGCTCTGACATTGATAATTTATGTGACACCACCTGGGTTATGTCACAAGGGTTTTCCTTATCATTTGGCTGCCTTGTATGCCTGAGAAAATGAGACGTATGCAGTTTAGCTACACAAAACGTACATGTTTGAGAGCATTGGACGGCCATTTTGGTAGAGGAAATGGGATAAAATTTGCGACCATGGGGAAGGGATAATATTTTCAAGGTCGCGAACCCTCCTGGTTTAATTCCCAGGTGTTCCAAAGTATTGGGTAAAAATTTTGAAGCAATTGGACTTGTGGATCAAAAGATCCTGTGGATTAAGAAACGTTGGGAAAAACAAGATTGACGCGTTTTCTTCTTTATATATATAAGAATAAGAATAAGAATAAGAATAATAATAGATAGGGTAGGCTACAAGGGAGGGCTGAGCCGCTCATAGGCTCATAGGGTACCATACTATATCCATTAGCAATACCGACATGTTAAAAAAGTTGATATAAAAATTTCTGCATAAAA
>JAQGBX010006973.1:0-11895 GCA_034698745.1 Megaphyllum sjaelandicum | reverse complement strand
CTTGTGGGAGGATACCTCCACAATGGAGGACATCATTACCACCCTAAGGGATTCTTAATTGACGTTAACGAGATATAATTATGTGTGTGCTAATTTCGATGCTTTTCCTCTCATTACAGGCACATTTTCTCACCCAAACTGCCACAGCATGAGTGAGCGCAACTTTAGCGTTCGACAACAGTCGCAAAAGATGAACGACAAAAACTGCAACGGTCATCACAACGGCACCAAGAAATGCGGCGTCAAGAGGGCGTCGCAAAGCAGCAACACTTCGAAACGTTCTTATCTTGGCCAAGATGGCCACGCCATTACGCCGAACGGAGCACCTCAATCGGCCCTGAAGTTTTGGGTCCGACGACCGAACACTGGGGTTGAGTTATAGCCAGGGTACCGGAAGTTGTAGGTGTTATACAGGGTGAGCCAGTCTGTTTGTCTCAGTTCCAAAAAATAGATGATAAATGCAGACGCTGATGGGGCTGTGCCGAAAGATGGACAATGACCTGAACAGGTAGCAGTCTGGCCAAAAATGTCATTCTTCTTTAGACATTGTATTCGTGTTACAGGTCATGACCAAAAATGTCTGCTACATTGAAACTACTTTTACTCGTTGCTAGGCTTGACGTCGTTTTCCAAGAGGCAAATTTAATCTATTTTACATTATAAAAAATTGTTTCTTGTTGGATTAGTGATTCGTTGAGTCATTTAAAGTGAGATTTGTAAAGTCATGACGTCTGATGACAGCTAGTCATACCTGTGATGATAAAAACAAAGATAATACTAAAATATTTAATGCAATAATTTTTACGCTATGTTACATTATGCGGACACATTGATTCCGCTTTCACTCTAAGATTCAAAAAACCTTTAAATTTTCTATTTTATTTTTAAGAAAATATATAAAATTATATAGGATTAATTCAAAATTGAATGTGAACTGGAATGTGAAATGGAGGCACTTAACCGTTTAATGGATTTTTTTGGATTTTTTTCTTATTTATTTAATTTTAAAAAATGAAACTAGAGGAGGAACAATGTCCACGTTGTTTTGTTGCGATATAAACTTATTCTCAGACCAATAAGTTTTGGCCATTGCTTACTTTTTTAAGAGAGCATTTTCTTAGTTTCTATTATTACAGGTCTAGCTCCGCGATTTAACGATCACTTCAAGACTACATGTGCATGTATACTTTAATAAGTAAACATTTCTTATTCTTGTATGAGTATACATACATACATTAAAATCAAAAAGCAGGTCGGGAACAGGACCAGAAAATGTGTATAGTGAGAAATTGGAAAAAGGAAACTGGTAGCATGGCCGTACCGATTTTTAGATGTACTGTCGCGATATCTACCTGTAAACACCTTTAAAAAACATTGAATTAGCGATGGTGCTGAAGACATCATTGAGATAAAATTTAACATAAGACCTCAATTTTAAAAGATATTCTCATTTCACCAAGTGAATTTTTTTCTCCAAAGGGAATATATTCGTTCTGTTTTTAAGATAGTATTAAAAAAAAACGTTTGGCGAAGTAATTCAAAATACATCGTGAAATGAAACGATGTTCCAAGTTTAATATATTCCATTTTTAATGCTGTTTTATTTTAAAAGCAAAGGTATTTTGAATCGAAACAGTCAGTAATAGTGACTAAAAGAATTAAATTTTAGGATCAAGAATATCAATTCAATTATTTTTCCAATGTACACATGTTCTGTATAATCGTCTTAAAAGAACGGATGATGAAGTGAAACGATATCATATTTAAAAGAAGAATATACTGTAATTCTTAACAGTCATACTTGTTATTCAGAAAACATGATAATCACATTTGACAAAATTTTACATTCTTTCAAAATGGAAAAAATGGGGTTACAGCCCATTTTTCTTTAATCTAAATGTTAAAAGATGTGGACATTTCTTTTGCTGTTTTAAAACAATTTTGAGACTTGAGTATATGTTACACATATTTAATCACAAAAAAACAAGTCCATTATTATATTCGAGAGAGAAAAAGTAATGGTAGTAAAATTGTTAATGCAAAAGAATATTAAAAACATTGATTTCTAATGTAGTTTGATTTCAGCCTAGACTTTTAGATATTTACAATTAATACATAAATAAAGCCATTCGTTTCTGAGTTAGCAACGATCGTAAAACAGTGAAAGTTATGATGATTAGCGTTTACTTTTGACATGCCCATAATTTGGTAACTGCATTTACGTTTTCAGAAATAGAAACAAACGTTTTTTCACGTTTAGTACATGTATTTATAAATTAACCGTATAACAGAATCAGACGTATGCCTTATACCTAACTACCACAAGGCCTGTTTATTATCCTAAGTTGGTATATAATGTATATACATGTATCGGCCATCTATATAGTCTATCTTAACAGGAGCATCATCTAATTTTTTTTCTGATAATACAAACTATGTACTTCTACGTGTAGGCCTATATCAATATTTTCTCTTGTCATCGCATATGCTCAACTTATGATTATTGGCTGAATACTTATTTTTGTACAGTGGGACCTACCTCTATACAGTGTGACATAATACATTACTGGGCAAGATGACTTTTTTTAAATTTCTTTTTTAGAAATTGTCTTCCAAACTTTAAAAAAAAGAATCAGATAGCTTCCTTTAAAATTTTAAAGGAAGTAGGGAATTGTTTTTGCTGATTTAAACAAAGCATTTTAGGTTGCCATTGTGTTATCTGATAAACATATTGTGGCAGTTTTTCGATTCTGAACAACTCATTTCAAAAACGTAATATACGTTTATGTATATAGCAAATTTCCTTTTAATCTATTTCTGATAACCTGTAAAGCTGCAAAAACAATACTATCAGAATTGAACAACATTAAATCTAATTTAGTATCCATCCCTTTTATATGCTATATGACAGATAAATCGATCTTTCAGCTCTGAAAAAAAATCGTTAAAAGCCATGAAATCTTCCAAGAAATGTGTCGAAATTTCACAAGTCTTACAACTACAATCGGAAAATGTTATCACATTTAGTCTTATTCAAAAACTACGCTGTTTGTTCAGTATTTAATGCCTATTCAATTTTTCTTTTACCAATCATTGTAAACTTTACTTATCACCACTTAAGGAAACAGCGTTGAAAATGTGGAAATGGAATGACTTCGAATGTGCTAATTCCCATTGCTTTCCATGTGTTTACCCCAAAAGATGAGTGCTTGGGGAATGAGAATTTCGGTCGATACTTAATTCCGATTCTCCGAATCAATGCGTTTTCCGAAGTTTTGTAGAAGAGAAGCCATTTGCCACAGATTAGTGTATATTTTGGAAAATGGTGGTTGTGGCTTCCTTCATTTTAAAAATGACGAACTCTGATGACTATTTCATGTTTCAATTACATACATGTGGAGTACGGATTCTGGGCCCATTGCATTTATTTCATATACTTGTGAAAGTGTCGCCATCGTTTTGAATTTCGCTGTACTTGAGTGATTCAAATTTCAACATTAAACGACTATTTTTAATTGTGTTCAGATCTCTGATTTTACCGTTGTTGTTTACAGAAACTTAAACAGAGGAAATGTATCTATTTTGAAGTAGTCAGCTCTCATGCAGCGAGCATTAAGGTAAGATTATTTAAGTAAACATTTATATTTGCGTGCATTTAAGGCAAACTGCCATCATAGAATGCATTTTTTTTTTTGCATTTGCAAGTAATTTTGCATTGGTAGAGAGATATATGTACATGTATCTTAAAATCACTGATAGGTGGTTTTTTTCTAAATTTTAAAAAACTTCCGTTACTACCAAAGATAATTTGAATGAATATAATGCATTAAAGATCCTATTGATGAGAAACAGAAGACGGAAATTATTTAAAATCTTAGAAAAGTACCAATGCATTTTCGATTTCAGATAAACTAAATTGAAAGTCTTTTGAATATTTATGTATTGCAGAGATTTAATTTGAATTATTTTGCAATGTTTTTTTTTCTTTTAAAGGTTATAATGCAGTTTAATTGCAGTAGAAAATAAAAGAATGGGAGTTCTAGAATGGTACGAAAACATTAATGCGTTTTTTGCACGCGTTTTCTATTTCATTCAGGCTAAATTTTAGCATTTTCAAGGAATATTTTTTGAAAATACCTTTGCAAAAAACATTCAATTCAAGTTTCTTTGAGGGTTTGCACAAACGATGCAATTTATTGGCAAAGTTCAGGCAACTGTAGGTATGACCGAAAACACAAGTGCATAGCGATGTTAATTTTATAATTTTATAATAATTTATATGTATAATGTACAAGTATATATTAAATAATTACACTTAAATTGTTGTATAAATAATAACATTGAAATTCTCTTAAATAATTATGTATTGAATGATGGAATTATATCGCAGAGTTTCTTTTTTAAAGTTCAATGACAGCTAGTTTTATAGCAACATCAAGAAATAAAAGTAGGGACAATTTTTAAATTTTACGAAAACATCAAAGGTTGTTTTTTTACATGAGTCTTCAATTTCAATTTTTCTAAATTTAAATAATTTCCAATGAATCATCGAATTTATATGTGATGTTCGTATAATGTGTGGTAGTAAAATTCGCAGGCAATAAAATGTGTTTTTTCGGACAGGCTTTAAATTGCTTGAAATTCGGCAACAAATTGCCTCTTGTATTCCCGCCTAGAAAAACAAAAATCTCGGGCAAGTTTCTAGTATTCCTCGCGCGAGGGCGTTGTTGATAGCAACATTCAGCAGTGCGCAAGAGGCGCCACTGGACGACCGTTGAAAGCATTTATTTTGTTTGGCGGGAATTTTAAAAATGATGTGGTTCGAGATTACGCAACATTGTCAACTTTGACCAGAAAATGAAATATATAAGGATTATAAGTCCCTTGTTTACACCCGCCAGAAAACTGTAAGTAGGCGGAAAGGGAGTTTGCAAGTACTGAAAGTCGTGTTTCAAAGCGCACATTCGTGCAATTCAGCATGTTCCTAATTCCAGGAAAAGGGCAAGTTTTAATGAGCGATGCATCCAATTTAGATCAACTCATCAAAACATGTTAAACGGTGAGCTTCACAAATGGAGGTTAAACGTCTGGCATCTACCTCCTGCATTTCATAACTTTGCACGTTATTAATTATACTAGGAAATGAGAAATTGAAATCATGGCATGGTATTATGATTCTAGAGCAACCCCATGGCGAGATTGCGTGATGGGCAGTCGTGGGTGGTAGGGTTTCTGGCATTTCCTCTTGTTTTACCGTGCTTCAAATGAAATGGACAGAACACCCTTCACACCCGACACTGGTGAAAGCAACACAACTTGTCTCAGTACAGGTATTGACTATGCATAATGCAAAGGTCATGAACTTTTACTACCAGCAATGGTCAAATTTCAGTTTTTTAATTATGCTGTTGTAAATATTGCATTTCAGTGATTTTTCCTATTTAACGTACAATATATACGTTAAAAATCCACAGCAAACAAACGTTGTTTTTCCGCATCTCTTCAGATGCGTTTTTCAGAACGTTTTTCCCTAGTTCACTGTTAGTAACACCATTATGTACAGTATGGTGTAAGTAAAATAGCAGTGATTTAATTATGCTTGCTAATTTAACAGCAATACTTTCAATGAAAAATTTCGAACATTACATGAAGTTTTCGAGAAATTTAAAAAAGTCTGTTTTGGGGAAAAGTTGCAAATGCATTATTTTAAACGTGCTGCTGTTCTGAAACAGTTCTGTTTGACATTTTTGGAAATAATCTAATTCCTAGAATAACCTTAATTGTATTTCAAACTTTCTTGACGTGCTGCAGTGACTATGATATTTTAAATTATTCCTGATACTCCCTTTTCAATTTTTCACAAAAATTTAAAAAAGGATTCAACAATTCTAGAATATTGTACATGTATATTCGAATATTACTGCATTTATTTCATTTTCCGTTCATTTTAATTGCAACAAACTCTTCGGAAAACTAAATGCTAATGTTCTCTGACATTATTTTCCAAATGCATCTATGTTTCTCAACTTTTTCTATACCCATGAACAAATGATTTTCAAGTTTTCAGTCGTATTTATGGCGATAAACCCACTTTATGATTTCCCAGCATTTTTCTCTCAGTTTTCATGACCTAAATTCAGCGAAATATTGCTAAAAAAAATTCAATTTTATCCATAAGTGAACACTGGCAATTTGTTACAAAAATTACACCTGCCACCAGGAAAGGGCAGTCCACAAATGACACAAACGCCTGTTGTGCAAACCTATAAATATTATGGACATTTATAAAAATGTTATACTGGTGGGAAATCTCTGGGTTCAAAATCCCATAATCCTTTGAGTGGGTCCTGGCCACCTATGACCCCTAGCCGGTATTTCTCAACAGGTATTCCTCCTCTTTTAAACCGTAGCTTTAAGCAGGCTTAGTGCCATCAGTGATGCCCCTAGTGGTCGTAACTGTCACTTAAAGACTCACAAATCAACGCAGTCGTGGCGTGAATTGCAAACGACCACTAAAACGCCCTCACGTGACCACCTACTAGGTGGGCTCGCCGTAGGCAGGGGCAGGTCATAAAGTGCGGAAGCCAAAAAACGCGGATTTGGGAGTTCTAAAGGCCTCGGTATTTTCTGAGTCGTCCAAATGTATTACTGTTGCGGTCAAATTTAATTTCTGAACGGTTGTTTGCATTCCAGTCTTCAGAGGTGCCACTCCCGAAATCCAGTCCGAATCTGCCCCGGTCCTGACAGGTGACTGACTGATCAAGGTGCTTTGTTTACCGTTGATTATTTCGGCTTTTGCCCAACCCCTGGCCCAAGGGCGATTGCAACGACGCCATCGCCACTGTGATTAGCAGCGCGAAAGTGACGTCACAAAACGGTGTCGTTGATTGCACCCTGTTTTTTTGCTGTTCTTGCAACAGTTTTTATTACATGTATTGAGTGCAGTGTCAGAAACATGATCGAGCAATTTAAAAATGTGCAGTTTCTAGGATGCATTTCGCTTCTTATTATTCGGAAATGGCATTAATTGTTATTCTTCTTAAAAAGATAGCATTCTCGTTCTTGATAGACATGCTTTCTGAAATTTGCGGTGCAATCTTTGTTGCATTCAGTGCAACAGGGGGCCAATTCTCAATGTTGATAGGCTTGCTTTCGGCAATTTGCGGCGCCATCTGTGTTGCATTCTGTGCAACAGGGGACCAATTGAGTAGCCTACTACTGTAGCTTCTTTTCAAAAAGTATGGTTTCCAGTTTGACTTAAAAAAGTTACATGTACAGGTATAGTATGTTCCTTTGTTGCGTAACAGTGATCCTTTGTTTTCATATTTTAAGTAAGAAATGGCTTTCCTCTCAATATCCCTTTTTAATTAAAAGGACCGCTTTCATTTAGTTATTAAGGACAATTTCAAAATGCCTTTGTTATATGCATTACATGTACATGTATACAGGTTGCATATAAAAAAAACTCTGAAAGATAATGGGTACTTTGTCTTCATATCGATTTCCGTTTCGAAAATTTTTCTACTGTATACAGTATCATTTGAATGATGCATTCTCACAATCTTGTTAGCGAAAAAACGTTCACTGTTTCTGATATCATTCTCTTTACACATCCATCCCCCAAGGCCCTGTCCATGTTATCGACTTTCGCCTAATAACCTTCATTTGAGTCTAAATCTGAAAATAACCTTCAACTTTTAATGATTTTTTTTTTTCGATCGGCGATTTGGTCGATGTGATGGACCTGAGTGCCCATTGCATCTCTTCCTACTTTTTTTTTTCATTTTGCTAAAACGCTTAAATATTTTAGCAGGACTGTACCAGTAGATTGCTATGGCTTCCTGATAATAACAAATCCATTGTTTAATCAAAAATTCTAATTAGTTAAATTATCAACGTCAGTTTTATCGTATGTGTTAATAATTTTTTTTCACAAAAAACGAGAAATCTACATGTACATTTGGGTAGGAATTCGTTGGCACTTTTTTCAGCAAGAAATTTACTTCCGACCACTAGCGCCACACAGCGGGAAAACAAAGTAAATTTCTTGCTGAAAAAAGTGCCAACGAATTCCTACCCATAGTTTGTACTAGTACATTACTAAAAACCACACTACTTAAACCCTTACAGATTGCCCACATTTTTATCTTCAGTCAACTTCCTTATATCGTTTAGTCTTTGGAGGTGAATTTATTTGATGTGTGCAATGTTCCATTTGACAAGTAACATTCAAACAATGCTTTCATTTTTCTTGTCGTTGATTTTGGAATGTCAGAAATGTTCTTCTCTGGGTTAATTAGAGGTCAAAACACAGTAGGTCCTATGGTAATTGCCTATCATTTTCTGTGCGAATCTTTAATTTATGATGTTGTTGTGTCAATGCGCATCATCTTGAGGTGTGAGGAAATGTGTCGCTCATGATTCTGAACTACAAATTATGGGCAATACGGTTATTGTATCTCTTACGTGCAATTTTAAAATTAGCAATAACCGGGTGTAAGAAGTCTGCATGTTTTCTGAATGTGTTTGGTCATTTTTACATGAATGCAGTCTCAAGAGTCAAGATACGCTCTTTTCTCCCTGGTGGCAGCCCCATCTTCTTATGGTAAAAACACCAACAGTACATGTACATCAGTAACATCATTGACTATAATGCTTCAGTTCTTGACCTGTTTCTTTTCCTGTGCTAATATTACGTTAATTGCGTCTCAATATCTGTACTGAACTACCTGTATACACTGTAATTTAACATCTGGCCCTGCTGTAGATATACTCGTTTTCTACAAGTTTGGAACTCACAACATCTACTGTATTTGTAAAGCACGTTTTCATAGTCTGGTATGGTGTAAAAATGCACCATATTCTGACCTCATTTATTACAGTAACGATTTCGCTGTTTAAAGAAAAGAAAATGTGAATACTGTAGGTGTGCTCCTTAAAATGTGAAGCTCATCTATTTTTTTTTTGGTTCTGCGTGGAGAATAGACGTTATCCTTTTCAAATTGTGGGACCATGTGGTTCAAAACCACTCTTCACATCTACTCCTCTAACATTGTACTGATTTCTTAATGTATGCTGATGATAATAATAAGCATGTTTGATGTGGCATCATCGGCCACTTCTGAAGTTGCTTCTCGGTTTCGTCCCATCTCGTTTCTCTGTTTCATTCCGGTTTCCTATTTTCGTAACATGTATGCAACACTGTCGCACTTCTTCTCACCTACAATATAAATTTCCTACTTCACCTCTTGGCGTTGTTGACGTCCAAGCTGATTTGCGCATCTTTTTACCTGCATCATGACCAGGCTTGTAGGAAATGCACACTTAGTAGTCTTTGAGGCGCATAGTAGTTGTTTGGATTGAAATTTTGTAATGTTCAGACGAGTTGACCAGAGTGCCCTTTGCTGAAATGCCCACGTCAAATTGGCGTCTCATCTTGATCCAATCTGTTGAAGAGAACCCTGCTTGGCTCTGGCGCCAGCAAGCATCCAACCTGCTGAGTTTAGATGAATACGTAAATAGTTTCGCCCATTTCGTCCCGGAAATGCAGATTGGCTCAGCTACTCAATATTCTCCATAACATTCTGCATGAATAATTCATCTCGTCAAGTATTTCCTGAACGACTCATCAATCAACGAACGGGGATTTGCTCCGATTATTCTTCATCAATACGCACTCTCTCAGCTACCAACTGACCCCTGACCCCGTCGATTGCTCCTCCGTATTGGCACTGTAGCACCTCTTGACATTGGACAGGCCGGCGCGGGGTAAACTGATTTTTCACTGTCATCATTCCAATTTAAATGATAAAAAAAATTCTCGAAATAAATTGCATTATCCTTGATGTTCACAATCCGCATGGACGACCATGAATAAGAGGCCAGTTGTTGTTTATCTCTGTCCGCCAGACGCCAACGTGCCCGACGCCATGGCAGACGCCAGGATCGGGTGTCCGATTTACCCTAAATAACCCACTGCAGAGCGATGAGCATTTCTTAATCGGTGGAGATTGAAACATTTCCGTTATTCAACAAACCGATAGCTCTGCCACAGGATGGCCTCCGAATGACATTGACGAGAAGGCAGCGCCCCCTTAACATCCTGGTCAGCTCAAGGTGGTCGGGGATCGGATGTCGAAACGAAGGCTTTGCGTTTTGGGATGGCGTTGATGGGATAAACGACCCTCATCCGGCTACTAATGATGGTGATATAGTCCCAAAAACCTCCAGCCCACCAAACTTTAGTACATCTGACTACCGATTATCCGGTAAGCTTGGAAAATGAAGTCTTCCAGTATGGAAGATAATGTGGTCATTTTAAATACGATTATGTTATGGAAATAATAATAATGCTGATGAGTTCAATGGGAAAACTTGATCAGCCACTTGAGACAGTCTATAGATCAGGCATGCAGTCTCAAGTTCATTATACAGTAGGTTTTGTTTAGATTAATCAGACCCCCGATAATCGGGAGTCAAGAGTGGTAATTTTTCGCAATTTTCGCAATCTGTACCACAAAGTTTTACGTTTTTCGATTGTCTGATGTACAGGTACATGTAAGACTGTTGATACATACTGTAACTCTCTTTTTGAATCTTGCTTCAACCCAAATAGCTTCATAGGTACAGTAGGTACACACCAAGGAAACTTTAATGAAACTTGGTTTCCGGAATTGGTAGTTTCTAGAAACGTTGGCCGAGCTTCCAATTTCGGAAACCGAGTTTTGTTAAAGTTTCCTTGGTGTGTGCCTACAAGTACTGTATCCATAAAGTTAAATGGGAAAACCTGTAGTTATTTAAGCACGGTTCGGAAACTTTCATTCTAGTTTTGAAAACCTAAGTTTCAATTTAAGTTTCCTTGGTTTGTTCCCACCTTATGGTGTCAGTTGTACTGTAGTTTTTACCAAAATATGAGGATGTGTTCATCGGCCTAATAATTTATTTACTGTAACTGATCCGATATACTGTAGGCCTCATATCACTAGTTGTAGTTGTACTGTAGTTTTTACCAAAATATGAGGATGTGTTCATCGGCCTAATAAGTTATTTACTGTAGGCCTCATATCACTACAAGTACAGTATATTATTCGAAAAAGCAAAGTGAGTAAACATTGTATATCTCTATAGATGAGCAATATTATGAAAATCACTGCCGAATTCATTTGCTGTTACGTACTGTATATTTTCTCAAAAGTAAGCGGAAATATCAAGATTCGATAAAAAAAATGGTCGAGGGTCTTCTTGTTTAGTTCATTTCTAGTTGTATCTGGTTCGGCATATAAAGTAATATGCAGTAGGGCGTAAAACATTTTTGTAGGGGTGCTCAGAACCCTGCTTTGCGAATCGTACCTACATGTAATTTTAAACTAACGCATTTAATTTTCATACGTGATAGCACGACTGCCTACGTGCTATTCTCAAAGCTTCTGTCTGAGTACCTCGAGTAATTTTTTATAATATTGTGGCAGAAAACTTTGGCATCTTGTGACCGATCAGCACATGTTCATGTAAGTAAGTAAAGTGCTAAATTAGTGAAATGTTCCAAAAATAATTTAAAAAGTCAGTTACAGTAAGTTCCCTTTGTGTGTTCCCGCCTTAAAAATTCCAAAAACATTCTTTGTAGCTATACTGTATAAACAACTTTTCGAATAATTACATTCCTCCAGAAACAATTTATAGGAACGAATCAAACATACCGGGGTAATAAAACAACCAATTAACATACGGACCACAGTACATTATGATACGGGCATTCAAGTTACGCACAAGGTTTCTGGAACGTGCACTTTTATTGCGCAAGTTGGGGGTCGACTAGCTGTACTTGTACGTCGGAGGTATTCTACAAGCATTTGAGTTGAATCTGACTGTTATTAGAACTGGTTGAAACCAATTTAG
>JAQGBX010006972.1:0-11896 GCA_034698745.1 Megaphyllum sjaelandicum | reverse complement strand
TCATTCTTTGATGAAAATCATTGCACATCATTCTTTGATGAAAATCATTGCACATCATTCTTTGATGAAAATCATTGCACATCATTCTTTGATGAAAATCATTGCACATCATTCTTTGATGAAAATCATTGGAAATCATTCTTTGATGAAAATCATTAGAAATCACTCTTCGATGAAAATCATTGGAAATCATTCATTGATGAAATCATTAGAAATCGTTAGAATTCATCTATTGATGATATCATTCGAAATCGTTAGAATTCATCTATTGATGAAATCATTGAAATAATCGATTAAATAATTGGGAATAATCGATGAAATCATTAAAAAAAGACACCATAGCGAACTTACCGAGCGATACACGAACAAACGCAAAACACGGAAACAAAAAACTTACCTGAAACAAAAAAAGAAAACGAAAACATTAATATAAATCAGACATAGTTATGCAATGTTTGGAAAAGAACATTTGTTAGAAAAATCAGCCATTCACTTCCAAAACATTTGGCGAGTTTCTACGAAAATCGAAGAGCATCTGGGGCGGACGCCCTTTCTGAACGCCCCCACCACGTGACTGCGGAGTAAATGACTCCCGTTGAAATATGTGTACTGCAATGGCATTATTAAAAGGAAACATGTGGCAAAGGTCAATGCTTCCGGGCCAAGGGAGGAAGAGGGACACCACATGGCCCACGCCAAAATACATGTGCCCCAATGCATTTCACGGCGGCACTGGAAAAAGACGCCATTTGTGGAGAGAAATTAATGGAAAACTGCGATTTTTGAAGTGGTCAAGCCGAGAGTGGACAAGAAATTTCGGCAACTTCATTAAAAAAAAAGTTGGCCTTAATTGCCAGACCTTGGTTTACCATACACCCCAACACTCGTTCTTGGTTAGAACATCTGACTATTTGAGAAACTTCGGAAATGTCGAAGATTTCCAGCATTGTTAGATGAGATTCTCTGAAAATTTCTCATGTTATTATCAATTATTTAGTTTTACGTTTTTAGCACAATATATATATATATAGAATGCTTTTTATTTTTATAAATTTCTATTTTCTCTTATTAATATTTATTAAGTGAAATCTTACAATCTCAAAATCTTGACAACATATTCTTGTGGAAAAAACATTAGGCAAATTACTCCAATTTATATTCAGTTTTTAAAAAAAAAACGTATCCGGATTTATTCGTTTTTATTGAAAAATTCTTAATTCATTCATTTTTAAAAGAAACTTTCCCAATTTATTTACATTAGTAGGAAATTTCCAACTTTATTTAGTTTAGTGGGAAATTTCCTAATTTATTTTAGTAGGAAATTTCCCAATTTATTTTAGTAGGAAATTTCTCAATTTATTTTAGTAGGAAATTTCTCAATTTATTTTAGTAGGAAATTTTCCAATTTATTTAAGTAGGAAAATTTGCCACATTTTCACTAATGTATTTCAATAGAAAATTCACTAGTTAATTTATTCATCTTTATAGAAAATTCACTAGTTAATTTATTCATCTTTATAGAAAATTCACTAGTTAATTTTTTCATCTTTATTGAAAATTCACAAATTATTCATCTTTATAGAAAATGCCAAAAAATATTCAATTTGCATATAAAACTCCAATTCCAGTTCATTTTGTATACAATATTCTCCAATTCTTAGATATCCTTATAAAAAGAATAATCGCCAATACTTACATGTAATTCCATCAACTTTTTCAGTTCAACTTTTTTTTTAAAAAAAATCCCAAAATTGTCATGTTTGCTTTTGTCCTTTTGTTGTTTTGTTTTGCTACGAAATCCCTCGATTTTAGAATTTGGCACCTTCTCGAGCTAGTTTTCAAAAGTTGTCAGCTTCATTAAAATTGGCCTTAATTTTCCTTAATTGCTATCTCCAGAACAATCGGACACTTTTCTAGATTTTGATTTTCAGCGTTTCTCAGCACCTGTCTGTAGCTAAAAGCATTTTTTATGTATTATTTTTTTCAAGATAATTTCGCAGTTTCGGAGGATTTTGTCAACAGAAATTTCATTGTTGTCGAGTGCGCAGTCACGGCACCCCTACTTCTCAATTATAATAATCGGCACGAGGCTCCAATCATCCGAAGTGTGACCAAAAAAAACTCCCATTTTCCCTTTTTTTTAGGCATTTCCAACCTGCAGGCAACTTTTATCTGATTTTCTTTGTGAACTTGGAGATAAAACCAATTTTCGCATCCTTGGATGGTCATTTTCGATTCAGTCAACTTTTCCCATTTGGGGCATGGCATTAAGATTCAATTTGTCAAATCCCAACCGTTATAAAGTACTCCGTGTTCACGCTTGCTTAAGTGGTCATGCTTCGCTGAAGTTTTGCGATTTACTCGATATTCCCTAACGCATCGTGAAACTGAGCAGTTTTTGAAAGAAAAATTCCCTTATTGCAGTAAATCCCAACCGCTATAAATCACTGACTTCACCGTGTTTGCACTTTCCTCGCTGCTCAGCGCATTCGCGGCATAAATTCGAAATTCCTAAACTCAAATTCAGCAGCAACTTAAGCAGTTTCCATCACTTATAAACGTATGATCTAGTTTATGCAATCCCAATCGTTATAAATTAACGTTTCTAATTTTCCATGCATGAAATCCTAACCACTAAAAGACATCCGTTCAAGTTTCCCAAAGTTTCCCAAACGTTTCACCATTTTAATTAGACGTCCCAAAATCAATTCTCCAAATCCCAACCGTTACAACTCAATTCTTTGCAGCCACTTCTCGATGGTCAGCTTGTGTGCATCACCATCCCAGCCGTCATAACGCATCCGTCTCCGTTCTTCTTCAGTTTATGCAGTCCCAACCGTGATGAATCAACGTTCCCAATTTTCCATGCATGAAATCCTAACCACTAAAAGACATCCGTTCAAATTTCCCAAATCCCTCAGTTGACTTCAGTTTCTCAAACGTTTGATCACCACTGTCAATTGCCCCAAGATCAATTCCCCATTTCCCAACCGTTATAACTCAATTCTCCGATGGGTCAGCGCGTTCACATCACCATCCCAACCATTGTCCAGAAATCCCAACCGTTATAACGCATCCGTCTCCTCCCTTAAAATTTCCTCCAAAAATAGCCTCACCCCACTCCGCGTCATTCGATCCACGGGTTTACCCCTTTCGGTCATTAATTTACCCAGAAGGCGTCGCTCCGAGCGAGCTTCTAAGACAAAAGGAGGCTTAAATGTATCACGTTTTATTACTCTTTGGCTGCCTGAAACATAAATCTCGCTTTCGTTCATGTATTATTCACAAAGCGAAAACTTGTATTAAATACGAGGGGGGGGGGGATTTACCCCTTCTTTCATCCCGAAACAGTGTCGTGTTTCTCGTCGGGGGATTTCCCCTCCATCTCTGGCTTTAAACCCTTTCCTCCCTTCTCTCCCCCTACCCCCATCATTTTATTTATAAAATATTACTCGCCGCTGTTGCACGCGAATTAAGTCGATAACATGCAACTGCGCATGCGCACAATTTTAATGACCAGCTTCTTCGGTGTGCTTTTAATGAGCGCGACTCGGACATTTTTAATGCAATTATGCCGAAATGTAGCGTCGATGGAACAACGCGTGGCGGCCATTTTGGTCAACTTTTCCAACGGAATGACAGACTGGTTAGGATTAACGTCCGGAGCAGAAATTTCGAATAGATTTTATTGAGGTTCGATCTACAGTACATGTATAGTCGATGGAATATCATGTTTTCATTATACTGTATGTATTCAGAATATGGTATGTCGACTTTGTATGGAACGCCATGGTTGTGTTCTTGCGTCCTTATAAATAATATACAGTATGGAACGCCACGATTGCAATGGCTGTGTTCTTGCATTCTTATAATATATGGCATGCCACATACGAGTTATGATAATTTCAGATATTCTTAAATAGAACATCGACTGATTTCGCAGTCATAGGCTATGAATGCGTTCTTTCAACCTTGTATGGAACGCCACGAGTTATGACGTTCTTGCATGAAACATCGACTGATTTCGCAGTTCCTGTGAATGCGCTCTTTCAACATTGTATGGAACGCCACGAGTTAAGACGTTCCTGCATGGAACATCGACTGATTTCGCAGTTCCTATGAATACGTTCTTTCAACATTGTATGGAACGCCACGAGTTATGGCGTTCTTGCATGGAACATCCACTGGTTTCGCAGTTCCTATGAACACGTTCTTTCAACCTTGTATGGAACGCCACGAGTTATGGCGTTCTTGCATGGATCATCCACTGATTTTGCAGTTCTTATGAATACGTTCTTTCAACTTTGTATGGAACGCCACGAGTTATGACGTTCTTGCATGGATCATCCACTGATTTCGCAGTTCCTATAGATTACATTATTTCAACTTTGTATGGAACGCCACGAGTAATGACGTTCTACTGTTCCTGCATGGAACATCGACTGATTTCGCAGGTCCTATGAATACGTTCTTTCAACCTCGTATGGAACGCCACGATTACCATAGTTGCGTTCTATCCTTCAAATTGGACGTCATGGTTTAGTTTTCATCACGTTCTCACATGGAACATCATACATGTTCTCAGTTCCACACACGTCCCTTCACGCTTGGAACGCCACATTCCACGGTCACCACACCCTTTGAAAACAAGGGCTGCCGCGAAACTTCATTATAGAACACGTTCTTTTTTTGTTTTGGTTCAAAAGTTGACCGCGAGAGGCTCCCGTTCTCAACTTTTTGGAGGCCGTGGCGTGACACGGCGATTAGGTCCGTGGTTTATTGCCAAAAAATACACGCAACGCATAACGGGGTATTAAGCCAAATGTCTCGAATCATTTCTATAAATAAAAAAGTATTGCTTAGTCGAAGTAGAAAAGGGGTGAGTGAAACATGGAGGAGGATGGGGTGAGGAATGTTCCAGCCCATCATTGAACGGATGGGGGAAACATTTCGTATGGCAGAATTCGTTATAAACAGATCGAAATTGAGTTATACCAAGGTTCTAAAAATAACCCTAGTCTGAAGACGCCATCATCGATGAATTCTGCCAACTTGCGATGCTAGAAATTTCCAAACCAAACGCCTGATAAATACAAATCTATTGGAAATAATTCGGATCCTAACGTTAAATTACGTCATCTTTTCTTTCGGTGCATTCATGGTCTTCAACCAAACAACTGAAATTTGGTAAAAATAAACTCAAAATCTCATTGTTTGGCTGGGGCAAAAAAAAAGCACTGACGGTTAGCGATAGTTTGTACATTGGAAGATCGCTTTAAACGAATTTCTGATACTGTACTACGAAGTCATTTCCAGTTCCTGTCATAGCGTTTGGACGCATGTTGTTAATTTCTTCCTTTAAGACGAATTTCGAATTCGGATATTACGAAGTCATTTCCAGTTCCAGTCCTAGGGCTTTGGACGTACATGCATGTTTTTAATTTCTTCGTTTAAGGCGAATTCCTAATTCGGATATTACGAACTCATTTCCAGTTCCCGTTTTAGTATTTGGACGTTTATTGTTAATTTCTTCGTTTTATTACGATCTCATTTTTAGTTACGAATTAGTGTTCCCTGAGAATTTCCAATTAGTGAATACTAGTGTTTTCACGTATATTTTCAATTTCTCCCTTTAAGACGAATTCCGAATTAGGATAATACTAACTCAGGTTTCAGTTCCCGTCCTTGTGTTTGGACATACACGTACATTGTTAATTTCTTCCTTTAAGACGTACAGTATTCCGTATTCGGATTCTACGAACACATTTCCGGTTCCCGTCCAAGTTTTGAGGCGTATGTTAATTTCTTCGTGTTATGCCGAATTCCGAATTCGGATGTAACGAACTCATTTTCAGTCACGAATTAGTAATCCCTACAAATTACGAATTAGTGAATCCCAGTGATTTCACGCAGAAATGTATACTTTAAATTTCTTCCTTGTAGACGAATTCTGAATTCGTATATTTCTAACGTACTAGAGTGTGTACGTATGTTATTAATTTCTTCGCTGAAGACGAATTCCGAATCCGGATATCACAAATTTCCGATTAAAACGAAATGAATTTTCGAGTTTCCATGTATTCCCACTATATGTATACGTTACGTTAAACATTACGAGAAAAAAAATCGTTATAAAAGGGGAATTCCCCGATAACTTCAAACTCAGGTAAGATTTCATCCAAACTTTAAACGAAACTTTACTTCTTATACCGTTGAATTCACGTTATGACTTACTGTACTCCTGATAATACGAACTACGGTTTAAACGAACTAATTTTGACAATTCTTCAAGATTTTGGGGCCTAAACGAGGTTCGAAAATCGAAAAATCGGGTCGAACTTTCAAAATGTGGAACATTAATTAGGTTACTCAAGTACCGGAATGTGGGGTTAATCCTAACCGCTTGACCACTGACTATCGAGGCCTGAATGCCGGCCCCTTATCGCCGTTTCCTGCCCCACAAATATGCACTTTCTCTTAACACATGCTCAACGCGGTTTCTGGGAATCTAGATTTAGTTACGTTATAATTACAGGTTCGTTTTATCGGTTCTCCGAAGAGGGGTGAAGGGTGAAAGGGGGGCTGTCCCCTCGCCGAATTCTCGTAATACCGGCGTTTTTAAGTGCCGAACAATGGGGGCCTAGGTCCATAACGCTCTCGATTTGCTGCTTCGCAATATAAATTCTTATAATTGGGTCTTAAAACAACGCATTTTATCGGAATTCGCGGGACTATCCAACATTCAAAATTTTTTGTTTGCTGTTAAGCACAAAAAAAAACGAAATTACTGGATTTATTTACGACGCTTGGTGAGAATGTGAGAAATAATTCTGGGGCAGTCCATCAACGTTGTCAGAGAGATAAGGCATCTCGTTTTGCATACAATGTTCAAACTTTAGGAAAATATTCCCGTTCTAATTAAGGATTAAAACTTTCAAAAATTATTATTTGCTTATACCCTGTGTCTATTTGCACGATCGGCTACTAAAACGCTTAAGTCCAATCAATTTCCCAGTCTACTTTTTTTCCAAAATTTTAAAATTCCTCTCTTTTTTTAGAAAATTTTATAAATTCCCAGTTTTTTTTTTTTTTAGAAAATTTTCAAATTTCCCGGTCAATTTTTTAGAAAATTCTCAAATTTCCCAGTCAATTTTTTAGAAAATGTTCAACTTTCCCAGTCAATTTTTTTAGAAAATTTTCAACTTTCCTAGTCAATTTTTTGAAAATTTTCAAATTTCCAAGTATTTTAAAACAAAATTTCATATTTCCTTCCCAGTCTATTTTTAGAAAAATTTCAAATTCCTCAGTCAATTTTTTTAAAAAAAAATTTCAAATTTCCCAGTCAATTGTTTAGAAAATGTTCAAATTTCCCAGTCAATTTTTTAGAAAATTTTCAAATTTCCCAGTCTATTTTTATAGAATTTTCGAATTCCTCAGTCAATTATTTAGAAGATTTTCAAATTCCCCAGTCAATTTTTTTCTCGAGGGAGCGAACGAGCCTTCAAGACACTTGTTCGTCCAATTTTGGATTATATTCAACGTTTTTTCCAAGAAAAATAAAACAGAATTTTAACTTTTGCAAATAAATGTACAAATAGGACAATATAGATAAGCCATACTTCAAGAAAGATAAAAATATAAGTTAAAACTTATTAATCACGACAAGATTGTTACTAAAATTTAACTTTGCATGTCATTGTTCGCTTTAGTCCATACCTGTAAAAATCAGGAAATTGTCCAGTATATTAAGATTAAAACTGATATTTTTTTCACAAAGTAAAAATTATTTGTAAGCTTTGCTCAACAACATCACAAATGCGCTAAGTTTCCGAATTTTTGTTATTTAAAAATAAGGCGAATTTTTTTTTAATTTGCAATATCAAATAGAACGCAGAAGGAACGGCGTTCCATACCACGTTTATTCAGGTTGTACTACATCCACATCGAACTTATTTTAAGAAAAAAATAAAATAAAAAAAAAGGGGGATATCTGATCGTCTGGAAAATCTATGGAAAAAAAAAGTTGGTATATTTCACCGTCTGAATAATGGAATAATTTCCCAACCAAAATTAACAAAATCCTAACCACGCACCAGGCTCGAGTGCAGATTTCATCAAGGCCAGCCAATAGGGTGAAAGGCGACAGAATCCCTTCCGCTCAGATGATCAGTACAAAATATTGAGTAAATCCAGTCGTCAATTGGGTTGTTAATTCAAGTCGAAGAGAAAAATTGCCAAACTTGAAACTTTTTGAATGAAAGATTCGAAAATTCACGCTCTGTCGCATTTTCTGATAATGTTATCTGTGCGAACAAAGCGCCCTCGGACGTCCCGCAAAGAAGATGTCCCGAAAGGAGCACATTTTCATACCGACAACAATTTCTCACTCGGATAAATTCGAGGTGGACAGTGGTCATTCTTGTGTGTTAGGGGACGAATAGGGCGGTAAATAGGACCAGATAGCTGACAGAGCTATCATTTTCCCCCCCTCAGGATTAGGCTTAACTCCCCACCTCAGGACTCAACCAAATTTTAAGCCCTTATTTTTACACCGTAGGTGATGCGAGTTAAACTTTTAGGATAAAAGGGAGGAAAAGTGGACCAAATGACCAGTGACCAGCGGACAAAGGGGTCCGAAGCGAGAAGGATTTCGAAAATCGACGACAATTCCCCTAAAAATCAACAAATTCATCGGAATAGAGCCAGAATATTGGCATGAATCAAGTTGAGCAAAACCTCGAAACGTCGGAGCATATACTCTGAATGGATAATTGAAAATGAAGGTTGTGCTCAGAGGATGCGAGATAAATGTTTTCATCAAAATCCACTAAGAATAGTTGAACGAGAGCAATTGTTCCCGAGTCAATAGTTGAAAGAGAACAATTGTTCTATGGCCAACAGTTGAACGAGAGCATTTGCTCAAGTTACAATAACTGAAGGATAGCATTTGTTGTAGGGCCAATAGTTGAACGAGAGCAACTGTTCTAAAGCCAATAAATGAACGAGAGTAATTGTTCTAGAGCAAATAAATGAACGAGAGCAATTGTTCTAAGGTCAGTAGCTGAACGAGAGCATTCTCTGCATGGACCAATAACTGAACGAGAGCATTTGCTCAAGTTACAATAACTGAAGGATAGCATTTGCTCAAGACAAGTAATTAATCGAGATGATTTGCTCAAGGGACAATAGGCCTAATCGAACGAGAGCATTTGCTCAAAGACAGTAATTAATCGAGAGCATTTATTCAATGGTAAATAATGGAAGAAAAGCATTTGCTACAAACCAAAGAATTTTAGAAGGTTACAACCCCCTTCAGAATCCGAAAATGGACAAACTTTCTGGGAGCCAAAGTAAATGAGAAATGAGAAATAAGAAATGCCAATGAGATTCCGCTAAATTCCAATAAGAATTATTAAAGAAAATGCTCAGATCCAAAAAACATAGCTCCGTGTCAAAGAATGAATCGTAAATTCGCTAAACGGGACCTGACAAGTCAAGAAGCATTTGCTTCGAGTCAACACTCAAGAACGAAGTACTTGCTCCGAAAAGTATACAGGGTGCCTCGAAAATGCTAGAAATAATTTTTTAACAAAACATGTCTAATTTCGTCATTCATCTGCGAGACTGCGACTTCATTTCGGTAGTTGATGCAACTAACGGGCGCGTATATATATATACAAGTATAATTTCATACATAATATATAATATAATTTCGCACCCACACGCACTCCTTATTAAAAACTCATTGTTTCGACATCTTAAAACCCGTTTCGCTCAGCTTTCGATGGTTTAAACCAATTAGAAACTAATTCGCCACATCATCGTTTTCCATCCAGGTGCCGATTTTCGCTTGTTCAGCTAATTAAAAGACAATCATAACATAATTTATAATAATAATAACAATAATTGAGGAGAAATTTCTCATTGCGAAACGTCTCCTTTCAAAAAAAAAATGGCGAAAAAGCGACGCAGACCGTGGGAAAATCAAGACCCGTTTAAAATTTAAGTCCTCATTTCGAGATTAAAAGAAGAACAAAAATAATCAACGAATTCGTTAAACTGCCGTTAAAACGAGTTAATAACCTTTTGGAGTTGTCCCGCTCGCTCAACAGATGGCGCTGCAGGTGAATCGGGGGGAAGAAACGATGACATCGATAGCCAGAGTCACCTGGCGGCTAGAAGATACGACAGATACAGGTTGCGTCAAAGCAAACCACCCTTCAAATGTTATGAAAGAGTTACTTGGACAGAAACATTGCGATCGGCTTGTCGATTTTGTAAGCATACAAAATCGACAAGCCGATTGGTTGAAAAAAACGACATTGGGGAAAAGCCCTGCTGTCCTGCAATAGTTTTAACGTTGAACTACAAGGAGCCGTAAGGTAAATTATGACGTCATTAATAAGAATCCCAATAATGACGGCACTATGATCTATCACGATTTTTTAAATGTTAATGAATGACGTCATCATAATTTAACGAAAACGTCAACGTAAAAAGTTTACTTATGACGTCAGTCATCAGAATGTCCCATTTTCCAGACAACCAGAACTCCAAAACTACCCCGTCGTCTTCACCAGAATTTCTTATGAACGCCATCCGAACTTTAATGGATGACGTCATCATCATAATGCTGCTAATGACGTCCTCATCATCTTAATGTAACGAATGACGTCATCAGAATTTTAACGTATAACGTCATTCATCAAAATGTCCCGTTTTCCGGACCTCCGAAACTCCAAAACTACCCCCTCGTCCTCACCAAAATTTCTTATGAACGTCATCCGAATTTTAATGGATGACGTCATCATCACAATTTAACGAATGACGTCATCTTCAGAACTGAAACTATACGTGTAGTGTATTTCCACATTCACAAAGAAGGTGCCCAAGTCAAAAACCGTATGATGGGGAAAAACACCAAAGTCAAAACAAAACGCAGGACTCCCGAAACATACATTATTTTCAAGAATTGGGGAAATTTCCCGGCGGCAAAAATTAATCCTCGGTCCAATTTAGGGTGGTTTCCCGTGTCTTTTAAAATCGAAAATGTGTTTAATTCCCACGAATCGCAGAAACTAGTCCAAGGTATGCAATTTTCGTGGAAAAGGGGGGTTTACTGATAAACCCTTCAAAATGCAAGGATCGAATCAATGGTCCGAAGGGTCATCATTTATAGACCCCTACCTCATTTATAGGCCAAGCAGCCCCCCCGGGGAGTGCGAATTGAAAACCCATCCATTTCGTTTCATTCGATTGTCACGGTATAGGGAGGGGCCGATGCAACTTTAGGCTGGTCAAAAATATCACCCCTGGGTCCTTCCCCCACAGGAACATTCCCTTTAATCGCACCCGCGATGGATTATCGGGAGAAGTAGAAAAAAAAAATTCCAACATCTGAAATTATTCACGCTCCTCTGTGTCATTAATTCCCCAGATATCTGCAGATTAGGCTTATTGCCACCAAAGTGGTAAGGGGCGGCCCCTGGAGGGTGATTTTTGATGTCGAAATTAAAAGAAGAAAAAAAATAAGGTTAAAAGGGCATGGGATTGGCCCTCAGGGGGGGCGGCAATATGGCCTCCATCATTAATGAGTTAATTAATGCTTTTTCGATCGCAATTATTTGGCTTTTCACACATCCTTGCTAGAGCGCCACGTTGCGGGGCTTTACGGGTTGATGGGAAATTTCCCCTTGGGACAACCAGAAGGGGTTATTGAATACAGGCGAAAATGATAATAAAATTTTATTCAAAGCAAGAAAAGACATGGAAAGGTTTAAAAATAAGCGCTTGGTTAGAAGATAGTTTAGGTTACTTTGGTATTCTATTCTATTCTTTACTCTGCAGTCAGTACATAGTACCATGTGGCAGAGGGGATCATCATTCAATTTAAATC
>JAQGBX010006971.1:0-11897 GCA_034698745.1 Megaphyllum sjaelandicum | reverse complement strand
CACGATATCTGATCCTAAGGGCCTTAATGGATGACGAAGGAATACTCGTTATACTGACTGTGCTGAAAGGTAGGCCTGATTCAAGGCCTAATTGTCGTCTGGTCACACGATCATGTTTCGAGAGAAAATCTCGGAAAATTTCCACAAATGCCAGCAAATGGCTGCCATGACCGAGGTGGAGGTCTGGCGCTGGGATCGGAGTATCTCCGTGAGCATGAGTAGAAGCGGTCGAGCAGTGAGCATGGTCGAACCCGTACTGGTAGTTGCAAATGCAGATAAGTCCTGTGGATCCAGGGGTGGAAAAACGTGAGGCGGAGTGGTTTGAAGTGTGTCCCAATAGGAGAGTAAGGCTCTTTGGAGATCCGCGGAGAATTCTGCCAGTGGCTGGACGCCCGTCAACGGCATGGTCACGTTTGGGGTTGACATCGTTGGGCAAGGCGCGACTGTAGGGGCTATCGTTGGAGATACGCGTAAAGGCGCGAGAGACTTTTCAATCGAGGATTCAGGAGGCGATGGGTACTCGGACGTGGTGTCGAAAAGGACAGATAGATTTATCTCGGAACCCGTGCTACTTATAGAGGGCGAGGATGATGACGTCTCTGGCCTGCAGTTGCAGTGGCGAATAGACGCGGAAGTCACACGCCTGGCTGGGGCCATAACGGGAAAAACCTGTTGGCCAGAGGACGAGTTGGCGCCTAGCTGAGGGAGATCCAATTTCCTGTAGGTCAGAGGTGACTGGTGGCTGGCAAACCGCAGTCTCGAAGCCTGATGGATTTGTTCTTTATGCCTGGGGGAGAGGCGGGAAAATTAGCCTCTACTAGGAGGGTCATTGAAATATGGGGTATTGGAACAAACCCCATATACTCCGAGATTAGGTCCCCATCCGATTGTGATTCGCCGTTGTTGTAGAATCGTGGTGACAAAGGATCGGCATACTTTTTTAATGAGGCCATGGGCCAGTTCTGGTCTACAAATACCTGGGCCGCCCTGCACAGTTTGTAGTATAGGGTGCAGTCCGCATTTGAGCGGTGTGGTGAAACAGCATTTAGTTGGCGTAACTCATAAAAATGTTCGACGGTGATTTGGCGGCGGAGTCGTGACAAAGTCAGTGGACACGTGGGACCCTGCTGTAGTGCGTATGCTTCCGTGGACTCCAAAAAAGCGTACACGGTGGAAGCTCCAAAGAGGGTGTTGAATATTCGGAATTCCGCCGAGAGGTTATCCGCCACCCATGCTGCTGTGAAGCGGGCCGGTACTACCACGTAGCGGCCCGACCTGGTGGTGATGGGGATGGTGGTGCTAGGTGGCACGGGGCCATCCGTCGTCGATTGGGATGAGGAGATGGAAGATTCAGATGATGCTTCATCGTCTGTGGATGACTGGGATTCGTCAACAGACGAAGGAATGGCCGGACGCCCGCGGCGGTTGACTCGAAGTATGGGGTGAGCATCCTGTCCCTGCGAAGATGATGGCACCTGGTAGGTGAAATATCCTTAGCGTTGTAAATTCCTAGTGTTTGGGATCGAGAAAGGTCCCAAACCTCGTAAGTCGTGGGACCTTTGTCGGCCTGGATGGTGTAAACCCCGCCCCGGCGGGGAGCTAGTTTGGCGGAGAACCCAACGCTCGCTTTGCTGTATGGGTGGGCGTGCACCAGAACCTTGTCCCCTACCTGGAAGGTGGGTAGAGATAGTTCCCCGTTGTGTAGGTCTCGTCTAGCATCCTGGGCGGCCTCTAACATGTCACTGCATTGTAACAACGAGAAGGACATCTCGTCTAAGAAGACCGAAAAGGAATTTCTAAGGAATGTGAGATCATGGCATACTGCGGAGAAATCACAGAGATTGTCATTCTGAGCTCGATGGACCCTGCCAAACGTCTGTAGGAACGGCGACGCCCCTGCATTGGAGTTCACCGAGGTATTGAGCGCCCACCGAATGGACGGAATATAGGTGTCCCAATGAGAGTGCATGTTACCAACCGCGATTGCTAGTTTAGATTTCAAATCGCGGTGGCGCCTTTCCACTGGATTGGCCTGCGGGTGAAATTGTGCCACATGTAGTAATCGGAATCCGAAGGCGGTTGCCGTCTGTTGTAATATGGCGGAGGTGAACTGCACTCCATTGTCGCACTTAATTTGGTGGGGTGTGCCATACCATAGGAAGACGTCCTCAATAAGATGTTTTGCTATTGTTTCCGCCTTAGAGTCGGCGATCGGGAAAAGCTCGACAAAGCCCGTAGTTACATCGGCAACAGACAAGATGTAGTTAAAACCCTTTTCTGTGAGCGGTAGAGTACCTACCAGATCGACGCTGAGGAGCTCGAAGCGTGGCGGGATAGGTGGAGACGAAATGGGCATTGCTGAGGAGACATTGAGAGGTTTGTACTTCTGACAGTCCGAGCACGTTGCTACGAAGCGTTGTACGTCGCGCCGCAGACAGGGCCAGTAGTACCTCCTTAAAATGTGTTGCATCGTTGAGTGCACCCCTGGATGTCCAACCGTCAGTGAGGAATGATTCCACTTGATGACATCCTGTCTCAGAGAGAGTGGGATGACCGACCGTGGTTGGTCGTCGTCTACCGACGACAAGACCCGGTGTAGGATGTCGTTGACCATCATGTAACCCCTAGCGCTGAACGTTTTGGTGTCCAGATTGCCGCGTGGGTGTGTCTGCTCCAAGGCGTGAATTATGCGACCCAGCTGTGGGTCTGCTATCTGCGCGGTACGAAAGTCCTGAGCTGATATGGGGTTGTCTTCTGTCTGAAAAAAATGGATCAACACCACGGGGTCGGTGGGACCCGTTGGTTGGGATAGGAGATCCGCCAAGTGGTTCAGTTGGCCTGGGATGAATTCTACGTCGAAGACGAATTGTTGGATCTCCATGTCCCATCTCGCCAGGCGGCCTTGTGGCATTTTCTTATTGATAAGCCATCTCAGGGGCTGATGGTCGGTGTGCACTACGCACTGGAGCCCCTCGATGTATCCCCGAAATTTCTTGACAGCCCATATCACCGCTAGGGCCTCCTGTTCCGTGGTATACTTTTGTTGTGCTGGTGTTAAGGATTTAGATGCATATTCGATGACGCGATGATCTTCTACGTTTCCCTGAGCAAGGACCGCCCCGATGGCTTCGTGACTTGCATCTGTGAAGATGTGAAATCCCTGAGTGAAGTCCGGCTGTGCCAGAATAGGCGCTGAACATAGCGCCGCCTTCAGCTTTTCGAAGGCGGAGATACAACTTTCATCGAAAAGAAATGGTGTATCCTTCTTGAGCAGGCGATTGAGAGGATGGGTTATGTCCGACAGGTTCGGGATGAACTTCCCGAACCATTTGCAAGATGCCAGAAAAGACATCAATTGTTTGACATTGGTGGGTGGACGAAGCGCTACGGTGGCCTAAATTTTTTCCGGATTGGGACTGATGCCATCGACTGAGATGATATGTCCCAGGTAGCGAACACGGTCAGTGAAAAAGTAGCACTTACTCCTTTTGAGGGCGAAATTGCAGGACAGGAGTTTGGCAAAGACACGCTGGACAGCCACCAGGTGTTCCTCAAAGGATTCACTGGCTATCAGCAAATCATCTTGGTAGATGCGGGCCGTGATGCCCGGTATGGCTGACAGCATTTCATCGACCACCCTTTGGCAGTGCGCGGCGGAGTTGCGCGCTCCCATTGGCATACGTGTGTAGCAAAAGGTGCCAAAGGGGGTGATGGTGGAGAAATACTTTTGTGACGCTGGATCGATGGGGATCATCTGCCAATAGCAATTGGTCAGATCCATGGTTGACAAAAGGTTTGCCCTTGACTTCCGCCAATAATTGGTCGATCCTCGGAAGAGGATAGGTGTCTTGCACCGTCACTCTGTTCAGGGCCCGGAAGTCGGTCACCAACCGGAGGTCCTGTGAGGAGTCTGATTTGGCGACGAGTATGGATGGTGCCGCCCATTCTGATACCACTGGCCGAAGGAAACCCTTTTGCAGTAGGAACTGAATTTTCTCCTGCAGCTGCGCTTTTCGTTTAGGTGAGTATGAATACAGTTTCACGGCTGCTGGAGTAGCGTTGGGTATGATCTGGATGGATTGATGCGGCATGTTGGCGGGGCCTGCCGGTTTGTTGAAAACGTTTTCATTCTGACGCAAGAAATCGTTGACCGCGACGCGTTGCTCCAGTGATAATTTGGGGGCTTCTGTATCCCGTAAGGAGATATCTATCGGCTTGACTAGTAGCGTAGTACAAAGCGTGGTCTCCGGCTCGACCGGTGTATCCAGAGGGGTGGGGGCAAACGCCCAGGAACGTGTCCGAGGCATGATGTATATCCCCTTCGTTCACAGCAGTTACAATTGTAACTGTCGAATTCTAAGGCTTCGTATGCCCATACTACAACTTTTCTCTGGTTTAAATCATGCGGGCTACCTTTCTACACATGTTAAGTCCACTTGCAAAAGCGCCATTGGTTTTAATTCCTCAAAAAATAGCAAATGACGCATTTTTAAAATGGATGCCTACAGCTTCTATGGCCGCATGGGTAAGTAGATGAGAAAAAATGTATTATTTCGGTCATTTTAAGGCCGATTTTCTTACCTTTTTCAGCATAAGTATTATAATTAAACCTTTATCTATCATTATACACTAAAAATCGTCAGTTGTTTAAGTCAGTTACGTAGATATAGGCATCGATTTTTGGGGTGGCACAATTGTAGCCACTGGTACACAATGGGACCAAATACCACATTTAAACAATACATTGTAGCCTTGATTTTTCTAAGCTCATAACGTTATTTTACTTCAATTGATGTGGAAAATCATAGAAAGAAACAAAATAAAGATGATAAAACACCAGCACAGCTTATTTTTGACCGAATTATAAGAGGTGATTTATCAGATCTTGAAGACCTTTCTGATAAAGAAGCCATTCAAGAAGATGGGTCAATTACTCTAGCAGCTTCAACTAAAAAATTTGGATGCCTTGCAGATATTTCTTCAAATGCCATTAATGTTGCTGTTAATGACATGAACAGCTCTTCTGAAATTGAGACTGAAGATTTAGATTTGCCAAGTACATCAAAAGCAAAGAAGACTAAAAACACCAGAATTCAATTTAGGAAATCTACCACATTTGATCCAGGTGAAACGTGTTTGAAAACTATTGCTGATGATGTCACTAAAATCAGTGAATGTGAAGAGTTGTTAACTCCATTTAATTATTTTTTGAACTACTTCACAGAAGAATTATTTGAACTGTTTACTGTAAACACAAATTTGTATGCATCCAAGAAAAACAATCCGATTAATGTGTCGAAAAAGGAAATCAAAGCATTTTTTGGCATGCATATTAAAATGGGTGGGCTTGAATTTTCAAGAGTTCGTGAATATTGGAGCAAAGAAACCCTAATTCCTCTTATTGCAAATGCTATGCCTGTGAACAGGTTCTTTAGAATTCGTAGTAACCTTCATGCTGTACATAAAGATACTTTTAATGCTGCAAATAACAACAAACTCTGGATGGTGCAACCAGTATTAGATAGTGTGAGGAAGCATTGTTTGTCACTACAGCCAGAAGAATACAACAGCATTGATGAACAGATGATTCCTTTTACTGGCCATTCAGCAATTAAGCAGTTTGTCAAAAATAAACCCAATCCCGAAGGCATTAAAAACTTTGTACGATGTGGTCGCAGCGGTAAGGCGTTTGACTTTGAAATATATCAAGGAGGTGGAACCACTCTATCAGAAGAGCACAAATCCCTTGGTCTTGGTGGATCTGTTGTAATGCGACTGTCACAAGGAATTCCAAAACATGCCAATTTTAAGGTCACATGTGACAATTACTTCACTTCAATTGGCCTTCTTCGTGAGTTGAAATCAGAGGGAATTTTGTGTGTAGGAACCATCCGAGCAAACCGCTTAATGAACACAGCATTGAAGTCTGACAAGGAGCTAAAGAAGGAAGGCAGAGGGTCAACTGACTGTAACGTTTTATTAGATGGTGATATCAGCATGGTGAGATGGTTTGACAACAACACTGTGACATTGGTATCAACATTTGTTGGAATTGGAAATATGGATACTGTACGTCGTTGGAGTGCAAAAGAAAAAGAATTCATTGATGTATCACGTCCTGAAATTGTTAAAGTTTACAATGCAACAATGGGTGGTGTGGATTTAATGGATTTTTTACTTTCATTGTACCGCTGCCAAATCCGCACTAAAAATGGACAATTAGAGTAATTCTTCAGTTCATGGAATTTTCATTAGTTAACAGCTGGCTAGAATATCTTGACGGCTGTAACAGACTTGGAATACCAAAAAAATCTACAAAGGATTTGAAGAAATTTCGTGATGAAGTAGCTGAAGTTTTAGTAAATGGTGAACGCACAAATGGTAGAAAAAGAGGAAGACTATCGATAGAAAACATATTACCAAGAAAATTTAATACAAAAAAACCACCAGCAGTTTGCAGTGATGTTCGTTATGACCATTATGATCACCTACCAGTTCATGGAAGTAATTTTCCAAGAAAGTGCCAAATGGAAAACTGCAGAGGACACAGTCGTTGGCTTTGCAGGAAATGTCAAAGATTTTTGTGTCTGTCAAAAAATTCTGTTTTATAACATTTCACACAAAGGAGTAACTTAAAAAGGTTTAGCAGGTGTTTTACAATTTCTTCCCTTTTGTAATCAGTTGATAATAAATGAACATGCTTGCAAGCCTGCTGAAAACTTAATAATTGTTTTTTATGTGAAATAGTAGATTAAAGTCATAGCGGTTACAATTGTAACCATTAAATAACTTTTTTAATAATGCAGATATCGAAAAACTGACAACTTGGTTGTGTTCAGCATCAAAAATTAATTAAGAAAAACATCAATTTGATTTTTTGTGTTGGCTGAATTTAATTCGTGAATGAAGGGGCTATGGCGGCCTCCGCCAAGAAGTCCATGCCAAGGATGAGGGATATGCCTTGGTGTAGTCCGGGACTAAGGTCACCCGTAGGGGGAAGGGTCTGCCCTCGATGATGATCGTGACGCTGGCCAAGAAAACCTGTTTCACGATGATTTCCTGGTCTGCCAGGATAACCTTACGAGCGTCCTCGATCATGGGTGTGTGGTCATCCACAAGGAGACGGAATAGCTCTAGGCCGCCCAGGCAAGTGTTGGCTCCGGAGTCCAACAACGCGAGAAGAGTTCGACCGTTGACCTCGACTGATACTGAGATGAGGAGATCTTCCCGTCTTGCTGGGTGTAGTGACGTGTCTAAAGGTGAGACGACGACCACTTTGACTTGTATCGCTTTGCCACAACCATTGGGGCATGTATGTATTGAGACGTTGGGGTGGCCGCACATTTTGCAGCCACTAGGGCCTTCCCCGTCACGACGGGAGGTACCCGCCTCAGCAGATCGTGTCCGTTCAGGTGAGGAAGTCGTTGTTCCCCGCCTTCGCTGCTTGGTTGGCGGTGTCTGCGGTTATCTCCGCATTGATAGTTGTCCCTCGTATGACGGGAATAAGCCGGACGGCGGAACGTTTCCCCACGTCCTCCTTGGGGATAGCGACTCGGAAGGAATCGTCCACACACTCACGACAGCGAAGAGAATCACCAAGGGTCTGACGATGTGAAGATTTTCTCCAAGTATACCGCTTCTTCCCACAACTGCTGGACCGTCTGGATCCTGGTGATGTCTATCCGGGTTTTGATGCGGTGATGTAGGGCACGATACATGATGTCTATCCTAAGTGCAGGAATCATTGGTCGTTCCATGATGTTAAACAAGTCAGACATCTTGTTCAGGAAATCCGAGGTGCATTGTCCCTTGTGCTGCTGCATGCGATCAAGACGATCTCTGATGGCGGTGTCTGATTCATGTCGAGTGTAACGTCTGCGTAAGTCCGTGATGGCCTGTGTGACATTGGTTACTCTCTCCTGCTGGGACGTCCACCACGATAGTGGTTCCCCATCTAAGAGGAATAGGATGGCGTCATAGGACTGAGCATCAGTCAGGTTGAATTGGGCTCGTGTGGTCATAAAGCGCGCCGCCCAACCTTGAAAATGGCCTTCCTTGCCATCGAATCTGGCCAGATTTTTCAAGAGAGACGTCAGTTGTGGGTGAGAAAGAATCCCTGCAGATGGGTCTAAGGTTGCAGCTGTGGCTGTTGTGCTGAGCGGTGGCGGTGCATGTGCCGCAGGAAGTGCAGACGGTGCAGATAGTTGTACTACGGCGCTGGGATGGTGTGCCGGTGATGATGCCGTGCTTCCTTGATGAAAAATCCCTGCTGGGAAGAACGTGGTCGGTGGTTTTGCAGAAGAGTCCTCCGCCTTCATTTAAGGAGGCCCAGATGAAATCGACATCGTATTTGCGGCTATAGGCGGGCCGGTCGTTGCTTGAGTAGTATTGGCGTGGATTTCTTGGTGTGATTTCCTTACCGTTGACGTGCTCGACGTAAGGTCCAATGGCTGATTCTGGTCGGTTATGACCGTGTCTTGAGGGCGGGGCGCCTGAGCGATTTGCAGGGCCGCTATGGTCGCGTTGAGTCGATCGATGGAGATAGCCCACGCCTTGCGTTCGACGTTCCAAGCTTCATGATCCTTCGTGCTCTGTTGCTGAAACTGTTGAATGGTCTGGGAGACTTGGCCCGAAAATTGCAGGACGCAAGGGAAGCGAGCGCCGACCTCAGCTACCGCTTCGGGGATGACGATGCCTGCGCCACTGCGTGAAGCTTACAGGCGGCGAGCCCGTCTCCTGGATGGGGGACGTCTCGGGGTTGATCGGAGGGTTCGGCATTAGTTGGGCGCCAGTTATTAGGTGACCAGTGGGATTGGAGATCAATACGTACGTTATTCTTAGGAAGACGGAGTACTTGGCCCAATCTTTCTCTGGTGACCTGATATTTGGAATCTGATAAAGACAGATCTGTGTAGTGGATGGTCACTTCAAAAAGCACTGCGATAGCTAGGTGGAATTAGTAAAGTTCAAAACGAAAGAAAAAGACGTTCATTACGGACTTTAAAGTTACTTTTATTCTACAGCTACTCGCAAGCGTTACAAGAGATTCAAAAAGGAGATTCCCTAACAAATTTAGACGCGGACCACGGTTGGTCACAAAAACCCAAAAACAGAATGCCTTCTTATGTCTTGTCTTCTCTTTATATATCCTTGCAGGTGCCCCAGGCCTCTCAACCTGTCCAGGTGAGCTGTTGATTGGTGCCTCTCTCCTGATGACTCCAGTAAGGGTGTGGCTGTGATGACTCAGGTGAAACCGTGAAGGCGGAAAGGTACGGATGAGGCTTAACGAAGGCGGAAAGGCGGTAAAGTGTGGACGAAGCCTAACGAACAGCCACGTGTGACAACGAACCCTGTATTCCCATTACAAGATGGCCTAAAGTTCCATTTAAAAAAAACAGGTTTGTAAGTCGATTTTCGGAACGACCAAATTGGGGGTGGGTAGGTATAATTTGGTGCCATAGGACTCTCCCTTAAAACATATTTTTATGTCATAACAATTCCAGTGTAGTTCTATTTTATCCGGATACTGCAGTTTACGCGGCAGGGATGGGAATCGCGGCTCGAGTAATGCGGGCACACATCGAAGTGAGAAAGCCCATGCTTCATGCGGGCAGACGTTTGTCACCTTCTTCTACAGTATAAGCACGAACCAGTATTCTCACTCCACGCTTTTCGTGCGGCGATTTTTGACAGCGTTCGCAGCGACGTACGGCGGCCAGGCAAAGGAAACACGCGTGATATAGAACATTGCCATGTGCCAGCGCCACAGCAAAGCTTGAATTGTTGCAGGCTATTCTTACTGTGCTATTCTCCATAGGACGCGATATTAATATGAAAACAACGATAGAATTCTCCTTCTAATTAATATCCCAACTGCCAGGGCATAACCCCAACATAAAAAATAACAACTGAAATGGAAAGCTATAACCATAAAATGAATATTCCTGATACATGATTAAATTTTCAAGGTGATACGAGGTTTAAAACGTTCTTCACATAAGAATTACGCATTCCAAACGGTCAAGCGCGTGACGTCGCATGCGATACGATGGTTTACTACTTTCCAACGGAGGGCTCCAAAGCGAGCCAATCGGCAACGGGTGCAATCAGAGTACTTCTAGTTCCTTTGCCTGACCGCCGTAATACGTCACAGCGCTGCTATCGGTTTTTTTGCCCCACCAACATCAAAGTGCCAACACGAAGTGAGAATACTGGTTCGTGCTTATACTGTGCTTCCAGTAATGCTAAAATATCTAAGTTATACAATGTACTATCTAATAATTACCCTGCTATTAGTAATATTACAAAATTGCCTCCGTCGCAATTATTTCCATAACAACCGTCTAAAATGTTACATCGAAAATTTAATTTCAAGGAAAAAATATTAAAATTGAAGCATTTATTTAGAATATAGCATTGTAAATGTCAACATGATGTAGGCTTCACTATATATATGTGAGCAAGCTTATACGTTATAAACAGTTATATTCAGTTAATCCTCCAGTTGCGACACGTGGTTTAAACGGACACATATCCGGGTCACACATGTTCTCGATGCCCAATAACTCCCAATACTTTTGAATTTCTTGGTCCATAAATTTCTCCCCATTTTGTCGTAGAGTGTGCATATACAACAATGCCTTCATAGGGCAGTCATGGGGTTGTACTTTCTTCCACCTTTTTGGTATGACTCTACAGGTTGCGCAGTGCCGTGCCTAAGTAGATAAGCGTGGTGGGAGAAGACTAAAAATTCCGCCCCACAAAATATTCTGCCCCCCTCGCCATATACATTTTTTTGCAGTTATTGCAGCTCATTTAATGGTTAAATATATTAATAACAAGATAACATTATTTTTTTAAAATTAGAAAGTTTCCTATTCTTGCAAATAGAAAACGTGGAAAATTTTGAGAAAAATTGGGAAATTCTGGTAAATGTTAAACATTTTGAAGATTTGTAGTCTGGAAAATTTTGAAGATTGGCCCTTGGAAACCGTAGAAAATATTGCAATTTTGTCCTTGGAAAACGTGGAGAATTTTTCAATTTTGGCCTTGGAAAACATGGACAATTTTGCAATTTTGTCCTTGAAAAACATGGACAATTTTGCAATTTTGTCCTCGGAAAACGTGAAAAATTTTGCAATTTTGCCTCAGGGAAAACAGGTAAATTTTTGCAATTTTGTCCTCGGAAAACGTGGAGAATTTTGCAATTTTGGCCTTGGAAAACATGGACAATTTTACAATTTTGTCCTTGAAAAACATGAAAAACTTTACCATTTTGTCCTCGGAAAATTTTGCAAATTTGTACTCTGAATTCACACGTGAAGAATTTTGCAAATTTGTACTGGGAAACTGTAAAAATGTTTCCAAATGGGCCCTGATTACGTTGAGTTTTCCTGACTGGGTTTTAAAAAAAAAGTCATTCTTGCCTGACTTCTCCGACATTTTCAAATTCCTTGAGTTTTTTAGGTTTACAGGTCTGGAGGAAAGCTAATGTAATAATCTTAAGTAGAATGTGTTTAATCGCCACCTGATCAGACTTCGAAATTTCCATTTCAAATAAAAATGCTTAAAAAATGTCAGAATTTTACATGTAACATAATTATAAAGTCTTACCTTTTTCTTAAGAATTGATGTCTAAAAGCAAATTAACAATTTAACACTGCACTGACTAGACACACAGAGTTTGCACTGCTGCACAAATCTGGTTTCCAAAATCTAAATGCTGCTGCTGGCCTGCTGCACTGTGTGTGATATGTGTGCTATGTGCTCCATGTTAAATTTTTTAGCTCTGTTTCTGGTGGAATGTTCTTAATTTACACAAACCCCCTTAGCAAAGTCAAAATGGCTGAAGATTCTGGAAGCGGCGCTATTGATGCCCCTTTAATCTTTCTTCCCTA
>JAQGBX010006970.1:0-11897 GCA_034698745.1 Megaphyllum sjaelandicum | reverse complement strand
GCCGACCCAGGAATCGAACCTGAGTCTACCGAATGCAAGACGAGGATGCCAACCTCTAAGCCACCTTGCTCGGTCAACAATTTTTGATAGAAATGCACTGTTGCATGCAAATTCACTCAGGTCTTAAAAAAAGAAAAGAAGAAAAGCACGTGATGTGCAACCTTTCAGAACTTTCCTGTCCTTGCAAATCATTGAACAGTAGGACAACTTAAGAGCAGTCTTCAACAATTGAAAGGAGATAATTATGAAACGGAAACATGAGTACATGTACATCAAAGCACTTTAACGATTAATTTGGTAAACAGGTATTAATTTCAGGCATCGTGTTTTGAGATACTTGCTAAAACGTGAAAATAACAAGGTTGTTGAAATCGCAAAAAAATGGGTTGAGATAAGGCATAATTTTGGTTGCCTTCATATAAGCAGGCAAGTTTTCGTTCAATAAATTGCTGTAATTATGTAGTTCGAGGGCTCACTAATGATAACTTATCGATAAAAGCAATCTATATACATGCACATGTATTATACTGAAACTGGTGAAAGGGGACGCCTTCAACTGCTTTAACACTACTCTACTGCACTAACACTACACTACTGCTACAAACTGCTATAATTCATGTATCCATTTCAAATAGCTCAATAAATCGAAATACAAGTTTTAAAGTTAAAAATGGGTATTAAATGTAAATTAACCTTCTCTTGCACAAGTACATGTTTTCATGCTTTTCTTTCCAAGTTATGGGCATGCATGCCTAAAATAGTTTCAGTTTTAAAATTTCCTCAATTCTTTCGAAGTTATAGAGACTTTCATTCGCTTTAATACCAGAAAAAAACCACCAACAAAATGGGCAAACTGAATTACATCTCAAAATCGTCGCAAACGTATACGTCCAATTCTGATGCATGATAAAAGTTTAATGCAATGCTCATTCACAAATTGAAATCAGTTCATGAGCTGCGCTAATTAGAGCTGCAATATGACTACAGGGTTAGGCATGGGCTACCAAGCATGGAAGCAGTGGATTATATCGTTTATGCATGTTCTGTCCTAAAACTTACAAAATACGTTGTAGTGATTAATGGTAGGAAAATTGGAGATTTAAACGCACAGTGCCTTCAATTTCATGACGTAACAATACGTAGGTGGGATCGAGGTAGTGGGGCACGCATTTTGTATCGATTAAACAGCTCGAGAATACAAATGCCAACTGCACAACTATTCATCGGTGATTAGACACGTGAAAATCATACAAAGGCGCCTGCCAAAAACAGGTACGTTGTCACGTAAGAAATGGACTCCCAGTAATTTCACCACATAAAATATACAGAGTGGAACGGAAAGCTAACCTTGTCTAACTTCACCAAAACCGTCGACAAAGCAAACAGTGCAATATGCATTATTCAGAATGCTTTAGGGGATAGGCTAAACGACGCACAACCTTAAGAAATTCAATGAATCAATACGAGTCTAACATTTTTTAGGACAATTGTTGATTTCATCATTTTTGCCTACCAAATCTCATTTAGCGTATATTGAAGAACTAGTTCTTAAGGATGTACATTACGTTTTGAAAATGACACTTATAAAAATAGAATAACTACGTGATTACACGTTCAGGTATAATCGAGAAACATAGAAATACATTTAATCTGGAATATTATTGAAGATTCAAACTATTTTTCCAAAAAAGAAGATTTTATGAATTTTTAATTACAGTAATGTATTTCATTTTATTAGAAGTAATTTTTGCACGCTTAAAGGCAGAATATGTTAACCATTTGTCCATTATCATTGGTCAAGGGGTTCCCTCCCCCTTACACCATACGAATTATAATATCGATCAATCGTGCAAACATTAACACACATTTTGTGCGCAGAATTTTTATATTTCAGATGTATTTGAATATTATTTATATTTATAAAGATAAAAATATACACGTGTATATATAATGTATTTACATGTACACCTTTTGATTTTAGAGTGTATAATGTTTAACAAAGTTTGTAAAACCATTTATTGAAGTTAAAGATCTCAATTTCCGAAAAAAGAAAAAGAATGTTTAATAAATGCAATAAATAAACAGACGTTTGAATAAGTCTTTTAGAGATGTTTTATATCATACTAAATTTGCGCGTGACTATTATAGCCGATTGCATTAAATACCTGTAGAATCAATTGGCTACTAATGATTCAACCTCAATGAACCTAAACATATTCCAGAAAGAAATGTTTGATAACAATTGGCTTATTATGCAAATCTAGTCATTATACAAAAGTTCTACAATGTGCCAGAAAACATCAGATCACTGATAATAGCGGTTTGCGTGGAGCTGACGTCAGAATGAGACGATGTTCTACAGATATGACATTAATGCGTGCAATCAGGCATATAAAAGCGAATTAAAACAAAACGAAGTCACATTGTCCATTTACTAAAAATGCATACTGCTGAAAAGGCTAGAATCTGCACACTGTTGCAGAATATATTTGCAATTAAAGAAAACCAAAAAAACGAACAGAATCAATGAACGAAAACAAATTAGTGCACTGTATATATGAGTGCAGATTTAAACTAAAAAATCTCAAGTTTTTTAAAAGTTGAATACTACATTTAAATCCTAGCCATGTGCGCATCTAAGTTTCATTAATTAATTGTAGCTTGAAACAGAAACATACATGCCATGGCTGCGATGTAAAATGATGCTAACATCAAGTTTTGCAATGATACAATTTAGATGAATGAGCTATTGGAGATTTTTTTAAATCCCAACATCAGCAAACTCAAAAATTTGAAAGTCAAGTTTGATGTTGAAACCAATTCGAAAAGAAGTTTAAACTTACCTTAAGAAGTCTAACTTCCCGTAGTGCGATTTTTCGTATAAGCGGATCGTCCTCAGTTTCCACATATTTTTTAATAGCCACTAATTGTCCATTTTCCTTATTCCTGCACTTAAACACCACGCCGTACGAGCCTTCTCCAATTTTGCTCAACTTTTCGTATTTCTCCATGAGCCTACTCGGAGAGGGGTACTTTCTGGAAACCAAGAGAAACGAAATTACAATCCACTTTTTCTTAGAATGTTATACACTCCTCAGAAACGCGCACTATAGAGCACATGCTTGCGGATTCTGCAAATCCGAGATAATTTGGTTTTCAATAAAACAAGGAATTGCTGAAAAATTTGGCTTTGATAAACATGTAGTTACATGATACATTCCCCGCATCTCATTTTGCACGTTATATTATTTTTCGTGGGCTGGATGCTTAATGGTCCGAGCGGTCGAGGCGGTGGTTCCGGAGACACGAAAGAGGACAGTAAAGCAAGCAAAGGCAGAGTAATTACCCCGAATGCAACGATCAAAATGTCATATTCGAGGCGGCTTTTACGCATGCAAATAGCTGAATAATGCAAATGCAAATAAGGCAGCTGACAAAAATTCCATATCAAACATTGAACGTACTTGGCTCGATATAAGTAAGCATTATAAGGCATCCTATATGGCAATTGAAATGGAAGATGATTAGGTATATGCTCCCCTCAAAACTTTTCACATCGAATGGAAGTAATCCGCAACTTTTTTTACAAATTTCTCCAACTTGTGCCTCGCGCTGATGGAGTGAGCTCATCCCAGCTGCTGGCCAGCATTTCTACTGAATATCCTGAGCTTTCACAGGGCGGAAAAATGGACGATTTGGAAAAATCGATGGAAAGGACGATATGGCAATTGCATGGGGCGAAAGAGCACGTTTCAGCATTTTCATGGGAGTAAACGCGACGTGATCATTGCAGGAAATAGGAAAACTCGAGACTTTGGCAGCACTGATTGCATCAATTTGTTGCAACTTTGAAGTAAATGATGAACTGGACATAAAGAGAATCAACTGCTGAGATTCCAACCTGAAGGCCTTTATTTTCGAAGTTATAGATTATACGTTGGACTGTTGGACTACAGCTGTACATCAGAGTAATTTCAGAAAGTACAATGAATTAAGTCTTGTAATCACGACATAATAATAATGAAACCTGCACGAGCTCCAATGACTGAATGGCTGTATTGAGTTAAGCCATAAAAGCAACATTCAATTTCATGTCCTCGCATGGGTGGTAATTACGCAAGAAGAAATTAATTATCAAATTGTAGGCGATTTTAGTCGTATCCAAAAAAAAAAAAATAAACTGCACATTTATAAGTTTTGGAAGCCATGTATTTTAAACATGAAATTACGGAATGTATAATAGTGCGGTTTCATTTGCGTTTTTCAAATGTTGAAATTGCCATATTTTGCACCCCAAAATTTTCTACCAATAAAGCCTGATCGATTGCGTCGACTAAAAATGTTCCATGTATTTGTAAAGTGAAAAAAAAATTAGGAAAGTTCATATTCTTCTATAAAATACAGAATTATATACATGTCTTCGCTAGTGACAAACAACAGGTTTCCAACCCCATGCATACAAAAGTTACAAATTCGGTATTACGTAATTTGGAATAATAAAGTAATTTGACATAATTTAGAAATAAACTTGTAAACAATTACATGTATGCATGTAGATAAACTGAAAATAATGCAGAATTTTTCAGAAATATTCATTTATTTAAACAAACTAACTAATGTTAGAATAATTTTGTTTGCGAAGGTAATCAAAACACCTCAATATAAGCTGAATTTCACATACAATATTTACGCTGAAAATTATATGCTTTAAGCTCATGAAAAAAAAAACATTTCAAATTTCAAAAACCTTCATAAAATCCGAAGGTTTTATAAATACATGTATATGCAAGAAAAAGTGGTTAAAATTTCGTACTTTTCGCCAAAATCAAGTTTTGACGACTCTTTCGTGATATTCTAGGAAGACTTGCAGCCAATTTCCATTGGTTTCATTATGTTTGCGTGGAATCAAGACACGCAATCTACACTTCCGACAAAAAACATTTCCGAAATTTGGAAATTGTTCAGAGATGCATTTCGATGTAGCCAGCATTTTCACGAATTCACCATTTTTTCATGAGAATTTTCCATTTAAGACTTACCGGATATTGTCTCGATATAGCAAACGATTAACGTTACTAACAACCAGCTAGAACAACGTGGTTACAAGAAGGATATTTACATGCATAACGATGAAGATCGAGCAAAGAACGAGCCCCTCGAGAAAAATCAATAGCTTCGCAATTAGCAAATGGCAATTTAATGTTGAAAAGTGAAGTTCCGTGCATGCAACCGTGACGGGACACATCATTTATTTTGTTTATAATGCACTACGTAACTTCCTTAGGAAAAAAAGAGTGCAAAACCTAAGCATTTATTTTTAAACAGGTTAGCGTGCTTGCACTTGACCTTCACGAATTCAATTTTTATAACGGGGTATAAGCTATCAAGGTCCATAAAACTCATTTTGAAATCATGGCATTTAGGATTAATTATACGGTGGCGCGAGTTTCTGAATCGTGGAGCAAGTCGTTTGTTTAGATAAGTCGTTATCTTGATACATGAATTAATTCACGAAGCTAGGGGAAATTGATTTTGGATAAACCGACGTCATTACAGAGTTTTTCGACGTCGACATTTGGCATTTGCCGCGTCGGCATATTATACATATTTTTTTATTTAGAGGCAAGATATGCGGAAGTGTTGGCATATACAGTATGTTTGAATTTCGTGAGAAACTTTGAAAAATTTGAAATTATTTGATTACGACATTTTCAAGGCTAGGCCCAAAATCGTTGCCAAAAGTCTTAAAAACGAGTGAACTAAAGCCTAACACTGACAGAAACACGCACGGCGTGAACTTACCGAACTCAATCGCCAGTCCCCGAACAAAACTGTTGCTGGCAAAAGAAATAAACGAAGAAATAATAAAGAAAGCATCACGACGGACGTTCCTTTTAGAATTTCCTTTCCGCCATGTTGCGATTCCCAGTGGCGATTTCAGCTGTATCGACCACTTTGGGCATCGATTGGATTCAACGGATGCAACACCTGGAGAAAAATGCTCGGAAAGGCGATGGACGCCAGAAGGCGCTTTTAGCATGGTCTTGAGCATATGTTATAATGCTATGGTTCAGCGTTAAACCCATCAAAAAATTACTCAAAATATACAGATTGTGGAATGCGCCGTGAAAAGCATGATTTATGTCATTGATATTACAATAGATCTTCGCAATATTAAGTCAGATATGCTTGACTATTAAAATTGAAACAAATAATCAACCTTGGCAAATTGCTCTAGCTTCCAACGTTGTATCACAGATATGCATTCGAACTATTAGATTTACGATCAAATAAATTCGTAAAACGTCCGGTTAATTCACCGGAAGTTACACGGTTGCGAGAAATTAGTCTGATTAAACCAATGCTTAACATAGATTCTATCGTATCTTTGGAGCAATTATCACTAATCCTAACCTTAATGTGAAATCCTAACAAAAGACGTTTTGGCAGCAACGAACTTCTAAACGGCCATATTAAATACAAAATGTAATTTGTATCTGTAGCAAACAATATTTTGCTTAGTTATTACACCAAGTGAAAACTGGTAATTTCGAACCTAATTTCCACATATTGCACTGATGAAACATGCAGGAAAATATGATTTGGAAATCATGTTTACAGCGCCATTTACGCCATTTTTAAAGACAAGGACTAAATCGCCTGATCCAGAACGATCCCGCAGACAAAAGGTTCAGGAAAATCATTCAAAATTTGACGTAGCACGCCTTGATATTGGAATTTTTTTTATTTTAACAGACCGTGAATAAATTCAATAATCGCGAACAGGTGGATCAGTTTCGCAGTGCATTTAAACAGCTTAGCTGCAAAATACGTGTGTATGCAGTGATTGCCAATGTTTAAGGGGCGCAATTCCGTACTACACATTTTTCAAACACCATGCTTGATCAATGTGTCCAATGTTTAGTTAGCACATTTTTCTCACGAATGTTGTTTATTTGGATGTCATGGTAACATGAAATATTAAAAAATAATCGAAGGTAATGCAAAAAGTCATGGCAAAGAAGCTGCTATTAAACTCGACTTTGCAGTGTCTTATAGATGTCAAATTTTTAACTTATGTAAAAATTTGAAACTACACCTGATTTAACGAGTTTTCAAGTATATTTTTTTTTTAAATGATAAAAATGAGGGGAAAATAATTTTACACAGAGCATTCTTTTGTCATCGAGCATGGTATCTGAGTGAGTAAATGCTCAGCCTCGCATGCCAGAAACCCGGGTTCGAAACTTGGTTGCCCGATTTGGTTTTTGTGGTTTTCCAAAGATGCTTGTAGACAATTTCCAGGCAATTTCCTTAAAAAATCTGTCACGATTGTGCTCATATCCTTCCTTCTTACACGAATATAGATTAATATATCGTACTCTTTTTAGTATATTCTTAATCGGATTAATTACAATATTGACCCAGACCAAAACTTTTTTAAAATTCTAAACATTTAAAATTTAGTTTTAAGTTTTCTTAAATTTTCGCCAGAAAGGTTTTAAAATTAGTTATTAGCTCTCGACTAGATTTTTGTAAAGTTTCAGACATTGAAGAAAATGCAAACAGTAAGAGAAGTTGGGAACTTTTCTAAAAAAAACTTCTACACATTTAAAACAACATCAAGCACCATTATTTCCAAATTGCATAAACCTCCAATACAATAAAAATATTATTCTATCTAAGTTCTCAGCATATGAGTATATACTTGTTTTTTACATTCAGTTTCACTCAATTTTTCAAGACACAACGTTGAACGTAGTCGTTTTTTTCGAGAGCAAAATCCCAGATTTGAAATAGTTTTCATTATTTTTCATTTAATTTTCCAATATTTTCATATATTTACCAAGTTGTGTAAGTTGTAATCGAACCGGCGTTGAAAGATAACTATAAAAATCTTTGATCTTTCTAAAAATGTGGTATCAAATATGCGAATATTTGGTAAAAAAATTATGATTAAAACATAAATGGTAACTTTCTTATAGCTAATTAAGTGTTTAAACAAGAATAATTTTGCTTTCTTATAGAAGTCAAATTTGACAGAAACTAGGACAATTCTTGACTGGAGGCTTTAGGATCTTATCCAAACGAGAGTAAGATACATTACATATTAGTAATACAATAAACTTCGCATTAAATGGTTTGGAATTATTTCAGATTTCAGATGAGTCTACATTTTCCTGAGGGCATGAGTTAATTGAAAGAATTAACTGTTTCGATTATGCAAAACTATGCATTTGTAATTCTGAAACCCGTTACACGTATGAAAACATAATTTACGAATAAGATTATGTGAATTAGGAGTAAGACAATCATCGAAATTACATTCGACCCCTGAGAGATGTTGGCAATACCAAGAAAACATCCATCGTAATTAAGCGTTTAGGTTTCATTTTGAGGCAGTAATAATCGAACCCTTTCCAAAAGCTTTTAATGTTTCTTTTGGCATTTACTAGTGAATTTGATTCCTATTTCGTGCCTGGGTGTCCATTCGTGAAGCAAGCAGCACAATCCGCCCACAAAAGCGAGAAAAACTTGGGATTAAATATCACGCAAAACGACTATAAAAAAAATCGCATAGCCTCTGCGCATGGCAGACTTTACACGCGATTGGCACTTCATTTATAAATGAGTTGGAGCAAATTCGTATTCCTGCAAATATGCAACAGACTGTATATTTTATGAGCTAGGTGTCAACCTATCTGCACATTGGTGGCGCTGCGAGCTGCGTGCGTCAATGTTCCTTATCTAAAGCCATGTACTGACTACGACAAACGGTTTGTCAATTGGTTTGTGAAAAAAAATGTTACGAACAATATCGGACAAATGAACAAACCATAAAATGATTTGGACCAAACCGTTTGTCCATCCGGGCGAGTGTCGGTAACATCAAAGGGGAAAATGGTGGTTTCTTGTTAGAACTAAGTCACGTGGTTTGCTGCTCGTGGAGATATCAGCATGACATTATCCTTAACAGAAAACGTCCTCACGTGGAATAATACATGTATTCCACGAGTAATCGAGTATTTGATCGTCTGCTATAAATCGTCTGCTTAGCAAATGCGTTTGTTGAAAATGGTTTGCCATAGTATGTACACTCCGTTTGTGGAAACTAATCTAGACAAACGATTTTTGACAAACAGATTTTGGGCAAACTGTTTGTCGTTTGTGGTTTTTTGTTTGTCGCTAGATGAACTAGCTAGTTTATCTTCGAATAACAAAACTGTTACAGAACATTCCAATAACTTTGGAATTCTCATATATTTTTCAAAATCTCCAAAAAATCATATTGTTCTTGAGGATGTGATACACGTAGGCCTACTGTATATAAGTGCTTCGTTGCCCGAATAATAATTCAAGCACTTTACAGATACATTTTTAACATGAAAATTTCAGTGCTTAATTTTAGAATCTTTTAACTAGTTAAAATTCAATATTAGTTATCTTCCTTAGCAACAATAGTTTAAAAAAAAACTGAATGTGGTTTTCCTTACTTGGTGGACGTCAAGGAAAGGCTCCTTCCCAGAATTTCCATCCCCAAGGCTGCCGCATTGCTCCAGTTTGGACGGCTCATTGGATACGTAATCATTCCTTCGGTTATTACTGAAATAAAACCAGAAATTGAGCATTAAATTGCGAAATCGGACATATTTTTACTGCGCAAGAAATGACAATGTATAGACATGGAAGACCAAAGCCATCACAAGGAAGGGATATGATTCTACAGCAAGTAGACATTTTTTGACGGAACCAATAAAGTTATCAAAATCTACATGTACATGGATACCAAATAAAAGTCTTTCCCTGATTAAGAAAAATACATTTATTAAAATTTATGCAAGATCCGTTTATGTGCCCTCAATGTTTGCATGTAAACGCAAAGAGTTTGACTTAGATTACGCATAAAACTGCAAATTAAAACTGCCCATGGACCCGATTCAACCAATGCAGTATACGAAAGATCAGCATGATCTACATCTATATGGTCCATTTTGGTCAGTAGGATAAGAATATAGCAATCAGTCTACCAAAAAGTGATAGTCAAAGAATTACATTGGCGGTGCGATACGAACCGATACAATATACGATCGATATATACGATTATCGATAGAATATCTAAATAACTTTCCCCGTGCGGCGCTGCGAGCTCATGGCTAGGTAAAAGTAGGCGGAGTTAAAATACTGGTCTTTCGTATACTTTGGATTCAATCTTGGTTTCAACAAGAATTCAATGTTCTTAAGGATTGTATGTCAACTAATCCCATGGCCGACACGGTCGCCGGACATAACCCCTGTTGACTTTAATCCATGAATTAAGTGACGTTATGAAAAATTCTATTTAACTAAATTTTCTGAGAGGACATGTGGACTCCTTAGGATTAAAAATGGAATATACTGTAGATTAGATATCCTCCAGGCCGCAAACAGCATCCATGGGGAAGTCCAGTGACATATTGTTTAAACCAGAGGATCATAAACTTTTTTGGCCTGCTAAAAAAATCTGCTGTAGCCACCACAGGACTAACCATCACCAATCATTAATCAGTAAAACATTAATAAACACAATAATACTAAATATATACGTATTGTAGAAATTGTAGGTTCACACTTCCTCTGAAAGAACTTCAAAACAATCTTGTATTGATGAAAGGACTCAAAGGGGGGGCCCACTTTGGGAACCACGGGTATAAACCAGAGTTGTCCCGCCACATGCCGCAAACCAAATTTTTCAATCTAACAAACAGTACATAGTTTTTATGAATTTTTTTTTCTTTATTAGAGAAATTTTAAAATGCATTTCATCAAATAGGGCCCAGAGCGATTTACGATGTTTTTGCATGATCAATGCCATGCTTTTTTCTCCTCGCAAGCCCTTCAAGATTCTCCAGGACATCTCGGGCATGCAGCTCATGCACGCTGGCGGGTAATCGTACAAGGTCTCTAAAACATATTCTGCCCAAAGCTCGTTGCAACCGCAATGATCCAGTTTTCAATTAAGGCCATAATTATTTCCAAGGAATCAAAAGTGCAGACACGTGATCATGGTGCGTCAACGACCGTTAAACGTCATTTCAAAAGCGGATTAACATGGTCAGCTTAATGTCCTGCAGGGCCTAAACTTGGAAGCAAAACACAGGTGCAACTGCTTTTAATATTACATAAGACGTACGTCTGAGTTGTGAACTAGCTGGTGCACTAATTAGCAATTCGATTAATTGTTAACTATATAAAACGAAATCACGATAAATTATTCAACTCACCCACTTTCCGGTTTTTTGAAAGGCTATTTCAAGCGCGTTTTCCATCTCGTTCAACCGACTTGTTTTTGCGTTCTGGCCATCGGTGAGCTCGATGGTCAACAAGCACGTGATTGCATCGATTTGCGCGGTCCGAAGGTGGGGGTGGAGGGAATGACAATGCCAATTGGATCGGCCCCGAGTCAATTTTAGGCTCGTATAAATGCAGTTTATACGAACGAGTTGCACTGGAGAGTTGCTTCAACGATGCGAGTTCAACGAATGTGAACCCAGATTGCGGACGGGCGCAATCCTTATACACATGTAAAATTAAACATCCAATTAGGTTGGAGGACACTGCGATGCACGCTGGCAATTAAAATTTGAGTCACGTGGGCCCCAGGGGGCATAAAAGACCTTCGCAGTACATGCAGGTATTACGCAATTAGAAAGGACAATTAGGCCCACTGCAGAACTGCATGCAGATCATGGTACTTATAGGTGACCTCGCCATGGGTAATTGAGGTTCATGACGTCATTCGAGCTGGTTTAACCCTTTCGAGACGGCACTATGATCCCCATGTCCAAACTTTTTGAAACTTTGGAAAATGAAACAATATATTATAACTAGATGATCTAAATTTTTTCAGATTTTTTTAT